>JASDQU010199824.1:0-19271 GCA_032191745.1 Picea mariana
TCACTTTGATTAGGGGATTAAGTTTGATAGATTGAGTCCTAGACTATGTGACTACCCCAAAACCATTATTGTTTTGACCAAAAGGGAGTGTTGGGTGCTCAAGAAGTATGGCAACAAGGCCTACCCTAGCTCCGCAGGTCAAACCCAAAGTTTCAAGGTACTCCACCCAGAGGACGCCAAGCATTGTTAGATCGTTCCCGACCTAGCACCCCGAGCTTCTTTCCAAGTCTTTGATTTTATGGTGCAAAAACAATAATTGGTTGTGGATGCCTAATTACTACCTCCAACCTTTGCCCTTTATTGTCACCCATGATCCAACTAAGTGGCAAGGGGAGAGAAGACGGGGAAAACGTTGGGAACACAAAAATTACTTGAGCAATGATTTTAAATTAAAACAAGCCTTTCGTTATTGCAAGGATGGCTTATGCCAATTTTCAAGATGGGGAAAAACAAATGTATGTGAAATGTTTTATTAGTTTGCCTTTAAACAATAATGAAATTAGTTTATTGTTTTACAAAACAAGTGAAATTATGGTTGCCTCACAATTCTGGTCATGTGGAGGTGCAATGCCTACCGTTTGACCAATGTGGGTATAAATAAAGAATAAAAATTAAATTGTTTAATAGAATGAAAAGACTTGAAAGCAAAACTACTCCAACAATGGCACTAGTGGAGGCACAATGCCTACCGTATTGGCCAAGTTGGGTATTATGTAACAAAAAGAAGACTATTGAAAATGAAAATGCAAACACCACAACTATGCCACAAGTGGAGGCAGAATGCCTACCATTTTGTTGCCAAGTATGGGTGTAAAAATGAAAAGCAAAAATGAGAAATCCTAACTACTACAATATCATATTTTTAAGGTAACTTTGCAAGAAGGCACACCCAAGAGACTCTCAAGGGTGGCTTACAATCACTTTAGAAGGGTAGAAGAAGGGTGGACTTGATGTCCAACTTGAAGATGCCCTTTGGGGGCCTTTGGGGCCAAATAGCTTGTAGAAACTCTCCCTTTATGCTAGAAATCTGCAAGAAATAATGTTAAAGGATACCCTTCAAAATGCTACAAAACCATACAATTTGTTGGATAGATTAAGCCCAAATAAACAATAAATTGAAATAGAAATTTTGAGATTTTTATGAAACTTCTAGCATATATTATATGTCATAACAATATATTAGAAAGATGAAGAGGAAAAGGAAACAATAGTTAGATAATTATTAAAACTTTGGAAAGTTAAAGAGTGTTGGCTCTCCACTCCAGAGTCAATCCTTCAACCCTTAGTGACTTCCAAGTAAGCTTGCCCTTTGCTACACAAGAAGAAATGAATGTGAGAGTATCCAAGGAAGCTTGCAATATACTTTCCAAACTAACTAAGGAACTACCACAAAACCAATAGCAATACTACTATCAATAATATTCAAGCAAAATACTTTGCTTAAATCTCCACATACAAACTAGTGAAAGCAAAACATGAAACTAAATGAAAAGATATCACCTCAACAACACAAAATGGCAAACAAGAAGACTCCTAATGCACCAAAAATTCTCCAAAGTTTTCTTTATTATCCACCAAAATATCACCACAAATACTTGTGGCAAAACTTACACATGAGAGAGCACATGAGGGCACATGAGAGAGAGGGAGAAGATGAAAATTTTGACATAATAGATTTGCTATGAGAATAGATGATAAAATGAGTGGAGGAGGCCTCAATTTATAGGAAAGGAGGTAGAGGGAGCCCACTTGGATGGGCTCCAAGTGTCACCCATCCAAAGGACGAGGGTCTCATCAAGTGGGGCGCACTTTTAGGGCAAGAGGGCAAGTGGGAGGATGAGGGGTGTGTTGGGAAGGGGGAAACCCCTTTCCCTATTATCTAAAAGTCAAGTGGGGTCAAGTGGGAAACTTTCCTAAAGTTTTAGGGGTTCCCATGGTTTATTTCATTTTTTATGAAATATGAGCAAGAGGGGGGGGTGCCCCTCTTCTAGTGGGTTGATCAAAGTGGGTAGTGGGTTTGGCTAAGGGGGTTTTTCTAAGTTAGAAAATGTTTTCCCAACTTAAGAAAGGCTATTGGGACACTTTTAACACACTCTCTCATGACTTTCATGACTTTTACAAAATTTGGCTATTTTAATTAAGCCAATTACATGCTGATTTTTTACTGACTTTGACTCCTCATGGACAAAGACGAGCAAAACTTGTACAAATGAGACAAGACTTGGTCCAAGGGTGTAGGGGTGTATGAACCATTTGATTTGAGTACTCATACCCCTATACAAAATGCCCAAGGACCACTTTTTTACATTTTACATCGAAAATAATTAGAAATCTCCAGTTTGCGAGAATTTTAATTATAAAAAAAACCCTTATCAAAACTTAATGGAATTCCGCGAGACTCTAGGGAATGTCTAACATGATCATTTAAAATATTCCTATACCTTAGTTACATAGGTCTCGTCCATTAGAACGCCTTTCACTACTTTGGGGAAATTATTGTGGGGAGTGAAAAACTCAAGGAAAATTAATAAGGCTGAAAAGCCCAATTAATAACCTGAGGATAAAAAACACCCAGTGAAAGGAACTCTCCTAATGAAGAAGTCCTAATGCAACTGACTTAAACTATGATCCATGTAGACCTATTAGATTATCATCCCACGCAGGGTAGCGAAAATTCCAATTACAACAAAATGATGAAGGCCAAAATTGCCTTGTAGAACCAACAAGTCTTCAACTTGGTAGCACCATCAGGTGCATATCTTCATGTTACATTAAGTTGACCCCCTAGTTGAATAGGTGGTCAACAAGATCAAAGCATGAAAAAAAAACACCACTCACTTATTGAAGCATTTAAACATTTAGGATTTTAGATCTAAGCATCTAAGAAAAAGATTAAACTTTGAAGAGCTTTAAGCATGCAAGTAGATATAGTTAAGTTATTATGCCCAATAGGCTTAAGCTAAAGAACTTATGAGATCTAGATCTAGAATATTTTAGACGTTAAGCAATTAGAGATCATCAATCACATATTAAACCCTAGCCCTACCACTTGGGGTATTCCTCTCCCAATAGGTAGGCAATTAATTAGCTTGCTTAGTCTTTAGAAAATATTAAGAAAAGAGAGAAGCAAGCAAGAAAGAGAATGAAGCAAGAAGGAAACAAGCAAATAAGAGGCAAACCCTAATCCCCATGTCCTAGGGTTTGGGAGATGCCTTTCATCTAACAAACCCCACATCCTAGCTCAAAGAGGCCAAAAAAATGCAAAAAGGTGAAGATCTATGTTAAACCCTAGCTTCCCCAAGGCTCACATGTGGGAGGAGGCCGTACCACTCCTTTTCCCACAACTATGAGCCACTAAAATCAGCAAGAAGAGGAAGAAGAAGCTCAAGAAAACACTAAAAATGAAGAAGGAGGTTGAGAAATAGCTACCAATCCCTTTGGGGTGTCTTTGAGTGTTGTGTGGATGCCTTTGGAAGCCAAACCCCCTCTCAACCAGATCTGAACTTGCAAAAACCAGCAAGGTATCCTTTCTGGAAATGCTACACACAACCAAAAAAGTGAAGAAAAACTTGTCTTTTTAGGGAAAAAATTTTTCTTAAGAAAAGTTGATAAATTTTGATATAAATGACCTATCTTGATAAGTTAAACTAGCTGAAATATATGTGAAAGTGAACAGAAAATAGAAGAAGAGTAAAGGGTGAGAAAGCTTGAAGTTTGTATGTGTTTCAAGGGAATAATCTTCCTTGGTGCATTCCCAATGAAACCCTTGAAGTTAAACCTGCAAAATTTGAAAGGTGATGTGCATACAAGAGATAGTATGTTGCATATACTTACAAGATGACATTTCAATCCTATCTAGCAAAACAAGATATATAGATCTACAAGCATGTGCATTACTAGATCTACCCAAGTAACATTTTACCTAAGATCCAATGTGTGCAATCACCAAACAAATTTAAACAATTTTACCTCATGTATATGGCAAGAAAAAGCATGTGCATAACTATTTCAATAGCCCTCCAAAGTTTTCTCTTTATTACTCGAGAAGAGGATCTTGGAGAAAACTATCTCCAAAACCCTAAGAGCTAGAGAATGGAAAATGTGGAAAGAAAGAGAGAGAGAGAGAGTGAGAAATCAAGTAGCATAACATTAGCTCAAGATATGGTGAGTTGGGAGTGAGGAAAGGGATCTATTTATACTTGGAGAGACAAACTCACCCCTCTTGGATCAATTCCATGTGTCCACCACCAAGCATTAGAGTAGATCCCAAGGCTAGGGCGCACCTCTTAGGGTTTAGATCTTAGATCTAGGGTGTAGAAGGTGTGGAAAATGTTGGGATCAAGCAAAAGGGGTGTGGGAAGCCTTGGGATAAGTGCCAAGTAAGCTGAAAGGGTTTAAATAATTTTTTAAAAATTATTTCTAGAAATTTCTAGATGGAAGGGGGCACAACTCTCCTTGGAGGGCACACCACTTGGGGATGAGGAGAGGATGGAGGGTAATGAATGAGGGATAGGGTGTTGGGATGAGGGAAGGAGGGACGTGGGGGTGAGAGGAATCACACCAACCAATGGAAGGGGCCCTCACCAATCAAAATAATAGATGCCACGTCTTTTTCCTCAAAGGGGGGCGTAACTTTCCCCTAGGGCGTCACTTTTTCAGGCAGTTGAAGGGGTGAAGGGGTAGAAAGGGTTAGATCAAGGTTGGGTGGTTAGGTTGGGCTTAGGGAGTCTCTATCTAACCTCTATCCATCATTTAACATCCTTTTAACTCATTATTACAATTTTACAATTTTGCCATGTTTGGACTTTAGCAATTAAAATTGTTGTTTTAGACTGATCAACACTCCGGGTGTACAAACCCATAGCAAAAGTTGTCCGACTGAGCTGAAACTTGGTCCATGGATGTGGGGGGTGCTATTCCATTTCTTTTGAGAGCACAAACACCCCTATCAAAAATCCAAGGACCTAATTTTTTACAATTTTTGCTCAAAAATAATCAATTAATTAAATAATTAAACCTCCAAACTTAGGAAAATTTAATTAAAAATTAATTAAGTAAAAAAAATTAACTTAGAGTCGACGGAATTCTGCGAAACTTTCTAAGATGTTTTGCATGGTCATTTAAAATGATTCCCTATAATAGTTACCAAAATATAAACCCACTGGAACGTTGTTCACCACTTTGGAGGAATTATTGCATGTGTGAGGGAAAAACTCAAGGGAAATCAATAAGGTTGAACAACCCAATTGATGACCTGAGGATAAAAACCCTCGATGAAAGGAACTCTCCCTGTGAACCGATCCCAAGGTAACTGACCTAAACATGACTCATGCAGACCTATTACATTATTAACCCACACAGGGGTGCGAAAATTCCAGTTACAAAAAGAAGTGTTGGGGCCAAACACTGCCCTGTAGAACCAAAATCTTCGACAAATTTGCATCTGATGATGCATCTCTTCATGGCACATGGAATTGACCACCTGTGTTGGAGAGGCAGTCAAGAGGGTGGAAGAACTCCAATGGAGTGATATTTAGGTGTGTTGATGAGCTAGAGTCTAAGAAACTCTTGATTGACTTCCATTCAGGATTTTGTGGTGGACACTATGTGGCTAAAACTACCGCCCACAAAATCCTCAAAGCAGGTTATTATTGGCCGACCATTTTCTCAGATGTACACAAAATGGTCAAGGGTTGTCAGCAGTGTTAACTATTTTCAGGGAAGCAAAATCTAGCAACCTTGCCTCTTCAGCCTGTTGTTGTCGAAGCTCATTTTCAGCAGTGGGGCCTTGATTTTATAGGTCAGTTCAAAGACAATTCAAGTAATGGTTTTACTTGAATAATTATAGCCACTGACTATTTCACTAAGTGGGTAGAAGCAATACCCACTAAGCATGCAACCGACAAAGTGGTCATGGATTTCCTTGAAGATAGGATAATCACTCGGTTCAGTGTGCCCGCCAAAATTACCACTGATAATGCCAAGGCCTTCAGTTCTACAGATTTATCTGTTTTCTGTTTTAAGTATGGCATTGTGTTGTCCCACTCTTCAAACTATTATCCCCAAGGTAATGGTCTTGCTGAATCCAGCAATAAGAACTTGATGAATATTCTCAAGAAAACGGTAAGATATAATAAGAGGTCATGGAATAACAAAATAAATTTTTCATTATGGGCAGACAGAATAACTAAAAAGAATTTCCACCAGTAAAATCCCCTTTGATCTTGTCTACGGTCTTGATGCTACCTTGCCATTGCACCTTAAGCTTCCATTGTATCAGTTTGTTCAAAAGTATGATCTAGATGAGGATTTCTAGCAGAACAAGATTGATCAGTTGATAGAGTTAGACGAAATCAGATGGAAAGAATTGAATCAGAGCATAAAGAATCAAGCAAGGTGAAGAAGACTTTAGATAAATCTTCACTACATAGAATCTTTCAGGAAGGGGACATAGTACTTCTTTGGGACAAAAGAACGGAAAAGCCAGGGAACCATGAGAAGTTTGACAGCTTATGGACAGGTCCATATATTATACAGAGTTCATCTAGCAGGAATTTGTTTTACTTAAACAATTTGGATGGTGAGAATTTGGCCCTTCTAGTCAACGGCCAACTTCTCAAGTTGTTCTTCACAAAGGTCATCTGATGCCCATGGGGGCATCTACTGTATCATACTCTCTAACACTTATCTTTGTACATTATACTTGTCTTTTATGTACATCATTTATTTGTTTTATTTTATGGACATGTATATATGCTTTGTTGTATTATATGTATTTGTACTTTATCATTTGCAAATTATGTTTAATATCGGTTTTATATGGATATGATTGCTGACATGCGTTCATGATGCAGGAAGCATAGGTCTAGATTCTTTCATGGTCTCCTACAGATTTATAGATCAACCACACATCCCCACATGGAGCCAATGTTATCCACTAGTTTGCACAAGCTGAATTTTCTGAAGAGCCACCAAAGAATGAGCAATCAGTGTTCATATTTGCAGAGTTCAGAGTTCAGTCGGCCTTGTAAAAGACCCATTTTTTCTTCATTTCCACCATTGTAATAAATGTCCTAAGTATGAGATATTGTAAAAGGCTATTGGCCACCTAAGACCAGGAGTGAGCACATAATTTGGAGTGTTTTTTTCTACTTGATAATTTTATTTTTTTCTTGCCTTAGTGAGCAATTAAATAATTTCTAAGTTTTTTCACTCAGAAGACTAGCTCCAGAGACGAAATATGTACTGTCGATCAGGTCTTGGCATGGAAAATCCAATGTCTAGTGTCTAAATGTATATGAGCTCATACTAGAACATATTGATTGAGTCATTTGGAAATTGCGGCTAGGTTTGATAGGTTTTCTTTTAAGTTTTCAGTGAATTAATTAAATTCCCGCAAAAATGGAATTTATTAATTCTGAGTCAATAAATGTAAAAAATATGGCATCAAACATTGTCAGATGCCATATTTACAATTGTTTTCCAATCCAAAGTATCATGTAAACCCCTATTTCCCATATTTCAAGGAAAAAAAGTATTATTATCACTAAAAAAGCAAAATTACTCGAAAAATACGAAAAAAGAGGTAATTAAATTAATCTCCTAAATTTTAGGAGAACCGGGGAACATGTCAAAAACATGTTTTTTCATGTCCCCGGTTGACTGGAGGCCTAAATCGAGTTAAGTAAAGGTGAGGTCAACTACTTGAGGTGATGTGGACTTGGGGGAGATCCCAATGAGGGAACTCAACCCCACTCTCCTATGTGGCGCGTTCTAAAGCAAGGGCCCACATCCCAAAGACGCACGCATTCCCTAACTACCCTTTCACTCCCACTCTCACCTCACTTCACTCCCTATCCACTACTCTTCCACTCCACGTACCTCCACACCACTCCACATCCACTACCCTCATCTCTTGCGCATCTACTCTTCCACTCATGCACAACTCCTCATCGCCTATGCATTTCCTAAACCCTAAACCTAATCCTAGCGCATCACTAATAGGAGTTATCACCCCCATTTGCTATATAAGCAAGGGTCGACCTCTCCCAAACTAGTTCGGTCTTGGGCAAGCACTTGTAATATTGTTGTAATCATTCTGGAATAGTAAAGACTTTGGAGCTATTTTGGTGTGGACTCAAATGTGTGGATGCTTTGATCTAAATGCAATTTTCTTCATGAGGTATTATGTATCCTACATTTCAGTTTTGTGATTAATTGGTAAAGCCTTGAAGGTATGCTATCATATAGCAGGGTAAGATTAATCTAGCTTGATTTATCTTATTGCTTCTTTATTTCATAGACTTTTACACTGCATGCTTTATTTTCGGTTAAATTAACATGCTTGTGTGAGTTGTGTTGTGTAGGGAAGACCTTTAACAATTTTGTTGTAGGATTGCAGTGTATAGTTGCAGGTTCCTCAAGCTTGGAGGAACGACAGGTGGTTGTTTCAACCGTCATCATCCAAGAAATTCGAAAATCAAGCTCCCTCTTCTTCACATCAAGAGAACCCCATAGCCCAAAAGTTCCAGGCTCAAGCGGAAACTCCAGAAAAATCGATAAAATTCCTTTCCCCATCTTTTTATTTAATTGCAAGCTGCTTGGAATAACTCTAAATTTCAATTTTAAAGATCTGAAGTCTGCATGCATTTTTTTCTAGATCTAGGCTATAATTTATCAATTTCAAAGGATAGATCTAGGCAAGTTTTAAGCAAATTGTTTGGTCCTTTCACCTAGAACTTAGATCAAAATTTTTTCTTGGTTTTAAACTTCTTATCAAGCTAATTGTCTTCCTTATGTTATCTGTTTTAAAACAGCAAACAGAAGCATTCAAAGGATCCTAAGTTAGGTCCATGCAAACTGCCCAAAAGGCCTAAAACAATTTGCATTTTGTCTTAGAAAATTTTCCAAAAATTTTGATAAAAATTTCATTTGTTTAAAATATTTTCTCATCATTTTATAACTTTGTTTACTTGTTGTTTTATTGTAGCAAATACAGGTTCAAGAGGAGATTATGCCAGTTTTGGGCAAAATCAAGGCTCCCGGGGGACACTGGGGGGTTTTAACTTCGTCCAGCGAAGTTTTCCTTTTTTCAATCTCTTTCTTGTATTCCTCTAAACGATCCAATTATAAGGATCCTTTTCTTTCTAAAGCTTAAAGAAGCTATAAGCTTAAAAGAGAACATTGGTTATCTTTTGTAATAGTGCAATAAAAGCGGGCCCTTTGTGCCCAGTTTCTTCATCCCCGTTAGGGGGATTTGTGTTGTGGGTTTGGTTTCTTTTGTGCATGCTTAAAATCTAGTAATCAAACAAACAAGTAAAGTACATCGAACACACTACAACACTCTAATTTTCCATGCATGTCAACTAAGTCTTAAAATCTATCATGCATGTTTAGTTAATCTTCTACTTCACGTTTACTTCTTTGCAACAGTGTTTAAATTTCTAAAAGTATCTTGTAAATCTTTTTCTCAACTACAAAGCAGGGTACTTAAACTTAATTGTTGCAAATCCATTTCTCTATTTTCAAGTGTTTGTGCAAGTACTTCAGTTACAAAGCAGGGTGTGATTTATCTTTTTCCAAGCTTTTATTCAAGTAATTGAACCATGCTAGCTTAATAGGACAATCTCTGAAGTTGTTATTTCATTGGGAGGAAAACGCCTAAAAGTGTCCTGCGAAGTAAGACGGTTTACCGTGTTGTACATCCAACACTTTTGGTGAGTTTACTAGTGAGACCATTGGGTTTCGGTAAACTCTCAGCAAGTCCAAGAAAAGAGCTAGCCTCCAAAGGGGCCAAACACTCTTCACTAACTAAACACAAAATTTACCTTAATAAAATCTTTGATCTACACTGCCCACGACTCCTTTTAAGACATTGGTTAAAAAGTACATTTATTTATCTTATGTGAGCAGTTACACTTATGCATCTTGTCTAACTTTCTTTTATGCTCTTAAGTCTTGCAGATATTGTATCCTTTGATTTATGAATGTCTTATGAGAAAAGTGTTTTATGATGATGATAAATGCTAAGTGTTAAATGATCTAATTTTGTTTCAAGCAATAAACTCCTAGATCAAGTGTCTTTTCTTTCTTAGTTTAGAAAAGCCTTAGATTTATTTTATAGGGACTACCCCCCTTGTCTTCGCTAGGAGTTGGCCTAGACGGAGGAGTTGAGGATCAGGTGACATCACCTTGACTCAAAACTTGCCCCCAAGGACACACCAAGTGGATTGAAGATTTCTTCCACGTTACCTTAGGTGTGTATTAGGACGACAACAGTCTCATAAGTCAAGGAGATCATAGCAATGGCAATCAAATCTAATCATCAAGTTTATTAAACATGTGCATAAAACCCCTTTTACCCGAACAAGTGCTCAAATACATTATACTATTCTACAAGCCAAGTTTGGAGGAAATGCCAGGGTGTCCTATTGGGCTAATGCTCACTGGATGTGGGGTGTTTCCAAGAGATATAAAATCTAAGCCATGTGAGTGGGTGAAGTGGATAAGGGATGTCTGGGCAAGGGGTGCAGTGATAGCAGGGAAATGCATGGTTTACTTGTGGGTGCCTCTGTAGAGGGTGAGCTACACCTATCATGGATGCAAATGTTTCCAAACCCACTCATGCTTTTTGTCTTTTTCTTATTGATTTTTCTTCAAGAAGTTGGATAGGGGACACTGTCCTGGCATGATGAAAAGTGGTGGCAATGTTACCCACAAGCATTTCACAGAAATGAGAAGGTTGGCTCGTGATGAGAGCCCCTTTCTCTTGGCTATGCCACGAAGAGTCACTACCCTATTGTGGTGACCAGCTGCTAGTAGTGTCATACCGTTAGATTCCCATGGACCTAATAGGCTGACTCGTGATGAGACCCCCTATCCTCTAACTAGGTCTTGTTTTATTATTTTTATGGGTCCCTTTGTTTCTTGTTGAGAAGCTTTTTACTGCTTTCTCGGGGATCCCTAGGTGAAGCATCTCAAGGTTTCATTCTTGGATTTTATCTTTTTGCCAACTACATTTACCCTCTGGGCCTTTAGCCCCTTCTTCCCACAAGGTAAGGTAAAACCCTTAAATATTTGTCCAACCCAATGCCCAGACCAGTGTAATGGGATGGATAAGCGAGAGAAAGATGGAAAGTGGTAAGTATGGTGGGAGCGAAAGATGGCTTCTCATGAATCCCCCCAATGGCAACTCAAAACCTATGGGCACAAGCTTACTAGGGCATCCTGTCATTCCCCCCTAGATATGGTCAAGTGAATAGGTATAACATCCAAGCACCCGTTAGAAACAAAAAGCATTAAATGCACATATTCAAAGGTTTTGAGGATTGGAGTGACACATACCATGATACCCGGACTCATTGCCACATGGAACAAGATCTATTTCTACTACAGGACCAGGACGAGGCAATGGATGTTGCTATTGCTGACAAAGAGGAGGCGCTAAAGAATAAAACAATGGGCCCTCCAGGCCCATGCTCAAGTCGATCTAGCACTCGGTACTCCATGTCTAGGACCTGTGGGCCTCGAGACATAATCTCCTTAGTTATCCCTAAACTGGGGGATAACATCTGGCTCCAACTCGGGGATATGTGCTCACTGTAAAGCGCATGAGAACCTCAGCATCTCATGGCATAAGCTGTAACCTACTTGATCTCAACATAAAGATGTTAGTAGTCATTTGGGGTGGTGATATCACCCCCAACTCATATATATATAAATGAAAGCAAGCATATGTACAAATGTGAAAGCAAACTATTCTACCATGAAATGAAAATGGTATATACAATGAATGCAAATGCCTACTTACCTGTACTTACCTTTCGGCTGAATGTTAGGTGTAGTCAAATGACCAGTGGAACCATCCTAGCAATGTCTCAGAATACCTGCCTATGTGCTTCAACATAAACCAAAAAAGTGATAAGTTAAGCACAAAAATAACATGTGTTAGAGAATGTATTGTATCGTCGGAAACCATAAAGTCTAACTCATGGAGACGGGTGGGAGGGATAAAATCATGCCAAGTCATTCTCTGAGGAAAGTGCTCAATCCATTTCAAGAAGGGATCGTGAAAATTCAAAGGTTCAGAAAACTAACTCAAAATCTCTGAAAGTTGGCTACCTAGGACGTCCTCATAATCTGAAACCCTGGAAAGGATCGACAAGGATCTAGAAGAAGACTGAAAAATTCGTAAGGGAAGGTTTAAAGGCTGAGATAAGAGGCCTTTTCTTGAGGTATTCAACCTACCCTTGAACTCTAGGGTTTGCCTCAAAGGAAACTCAATGCAAAAGACATATTTCCCAACTACACCTTTAATGACACAACAAGGTAAGGCAATCAGAGGTGATTGGAGAAAGATGTCACAAGAATCCTTCTTCGCGCAAACAATGTTCTTACTCCTATCAAGACTTGAGCACAGTGGTGGTTGACAATCATCTTCATGGAAAGGATCCAAGTGCTCAGAGGAGTATTCATCAAAATCCTCAAGGTATGACCGAAAATCATTAGGGAAATTCGAGACTAGGTAAACCTTGGGTGTTTGGAAAGTATCGGTAATCATATCATCTCCTTGTTGCCATTGGTCAAAAGTAACCTGTTGTGATAACTGTAAAGGCAACACTTGGAAATGATTCTCAATATCGTAAATGGGGTCCATATCATAACCAACTACATCCCACAGACGTCTTCCAACATGTATGAACTCATCAATATCAACTATGTCACTGTCTGTATCATAGCATGAAGGACTAAAGGGCTCATATATCTCCTCCTCATTTCCCAAATCATAAAGTAGAGAATCATAAAAATTTTGGAGAGGAAGGTAAGTTACTGTGTTTCTCTCTTCTTGTGCAGGGGGAAAAGGATCATGGATGGCTTCATCAGAGAAAGGAGGGCATGTTGACACTTCATCTTCTTGCTCGAGTTCTTCAACTGTGTCTTCAGCGATCCTTTTCTCTTGGAAAGCCTCATCAAGATCTTTTCCCTTAGTACTTTGTTGGTCAAAAATTTGTTCCCCTTCTTCTTGGAAATTAGCAGTAAAGGTTTCAAGGGAAACTAAACTTTCCAAACTAAGAGTGACTGGGATACCTTCAGGGTCATTGATTTTGGTCCCTAGAGAGGAGATATGTTCTCCCTTGGACAAAAAGATATTTGCCTCGATTTGTACGACCATGTTATAAGCTTCATAGAGTGTTTTTGGACCCTTTTTATTTAGGAGAAACCCTAAATGTGCCAAGAGTCCATTGGTATAGAGATATACGAGATACTTGTCTTCAGGACAATGGCTGCTAGGAACCTGATATAGTAAATTCTCAAACCTAAACTGGAAATCCCTAACAGTCTCATTCTTAGTTTGTTTTACATATTCAAGTCTTCTTAGTAACGTTTGGATATCTTCCAATTTCATACCCCACCTTCTGAGAAAGGTTTCTTCTAACTGATCCATAGATGGTATGATCATATACCATCATATACATGAGTTGGGGGTGATATCATATACATGGAGATCATCATACCATCTCCTAGCATTTCCATGAAGAGTGGCAAAGAAAAGTTTCATTGCCAAATCTTCCTCATCATCACTGATAGGATGGCATTGAAAGAAAGCCCAAAAATCACTCATGTGATAGTCGACTCTTTCCCCATCATTACCAGTGAATCTAGGGAGCCACTTTTCGTACTTTGGGGGCATTCGTCGAGGGTATCCCAGTATTTTACTCATGTCTAAAGGTTTGAAGTTTCCCAGGTCCCATTGAGAAGTCATAGTTGGCTTCGTCATCAATGGAGTCGCCAGATAATTTTCTTGAAATTATCAAAGAAATAAGGGAATCATCCCTAGTGGAGCCACCAAGTAAGCTTGTCAGATAAAGATTCTTGAGAAAAGGCTTACCGAAAAACTGTCATTCGAGGAAGATTGACTCGGTGTTCCCCAGCGGTGGCGCCAAAATGTTATCGCGCAGTTTGTAATTGGATGTAAAGGAAAGGTAAACGAAGACAAACTGACGTAACGAGAGACTATCCTATCATTGTCACCTCAATAGGATGTCCCTTTCTATCTAGGGTGGTAAACCCAGGGGAGACATCCCTAATGACCTGGGGTTTTGAGAAGGCAAAGGATAAAGGCCAGGTAAAAGTTTCCCTCTCACAAGTCACCACCGATCAGAAAGTCCGGCTAAACAGCCAATAAAGAGATAATAAAACCAGAAATGTACTTGCCCGGAACAAAGCAACATAAAAATATATTTGAAAGGGAACTTACTAGTTAGCACTTCATATAATCAGAGACATTTTTAATAAGAGAAATTGACTAATATATTGATGAACTAAACGAAGATGTATAGCAGCAATAATCACAATACTTTACTTCACAATAAATGCTTTAAAGAAGCTTCAAAATGAGAAATAATGATTAATCATTAATGTCACAACACCAACATTCATTAGAAGCAAATAATATCACGCATTAGTCAATCTCTCAATTGCTTAAAGAAGCTAAAATGTAATTTCCCCACTTTGGAACATCAGGGTATTACAGGATGTAATGATGACCAGAGTAGTCAATTGGAGATTATAGCGAGTACAGGTGCTATTGAGGGATATTTTGGGGTCCATCTTGCATCACTCATCCTATTTCATCATTATGATCCATTCCACACAGGTTGGCTTTGGTTCCGTTGTATTCCAACGATTTCCAGGATTTTGAGTATTTTGAGCTATAAGTTAATTAAATTCACTGAAGAGGTCATTTTGGGCACAATACTTGGAGGAACCTCTCAGTGTAATAGCTCATTGGAATTGGGAGGAATAGGACTACAAGATAGGATGATGAGAAGTGACTTTTAGTGGCCAGGGAAGCCACTAGGAGAGATAAGGTTCTTTTCAGAGGTAAAACAGTTAATTAATTAATTAAAGTGATTTAATTAATTAATAAATAAATAAAAGTCACTTTGGAGAGACAAGGTGAGCAGGAAGTATAAAGAAGAGGCAAGGGCCTCTATTCTCTCATTCATTCAGGTATGTTTATCTTTGAAACCTGGCTTCTAGCTAGAGAGCCCATACCTTGGGGGTTTTGAGGGTTTTCACTTAACAAACCCTACAGGACGATTTGGTGGTGAAAGATTCCACCTAGCTTGTCCCAAGATTGGTCTCGGAGATGCAATACGCTCCCACACCATTCTAGTTTAGATCTACTCAGTGCAGGAGGGTTCTACACCAGCCATAGGCACAAGAAGAGAAGGAGGGCGCACCATTGGGGGTTTCCAGCAAGGGGGGTGCACCATCCTTTGAGAGAAGTTCTTTCCAGGTGATTGGAAGGGATTCTGGAGATTCTAGCACCTAGGTTTTCATTGCAGGATCGTGGCCATTAGATCTAGTGCATTCCGGTGGAGTTTTATGGATCATTTGATTTATTGGATGCATGGGACGAATTGGAGGAGAGGAGGACACTTCAAAAAGTGATTTCAGCCATTTGGTAGATCAGATCTTCATAATTTCGCTTGGGACTTCACCAGGGAGGTAACCAAGCCCCGATCTATCATTCTAGTGATTTTGTGGAGAATTTGGAGGCCTCCTTCATCAAGGCCTAAATTATAGGGTTTGACACTTTCAAGAGGACACAGCTCCATTGGAGGAGTTTTCCTTGGTGTTTCGATCTAAGATTTCAGGAGGGGATTCTACTCATCCCGATCTACAGTTCGGCATCTTTAGCGTAGCATTTGGAGGTCTTTGACAGTAGGGCCGAATTATTGAGGGTCTTTAGTGTTCCAGCAGGTCGTGGCATCTTCCAGCTTGGAGGTTGACACTTCATATGGCCCAGATCTTTCTTGTATTGGTATTCCTGGTATATTCAGCCTTTGGAGGCTTATTGTAGTCCTCTTTTGGAACATTTTGTAGTAGCTTCTATCTTCTATCTTGGAGCCATCTAAAGAGCATTCCAGATCGGCCTCCTCATTGTAGCAGGTTCTTCTATTTATGAATAAAATCATATCTGAAGTGTTTTGGCTTGTCTATCATCTTGTTGATCTTGCATATGGTTGAGGTATGTTCCATTACGGTATCTTCTTGTTTATTGCTGCAACACACATTAAATTCATCAACATAAACCCTAAGGCCAAAATCAATAGGTCAACGTACAAGTAAACACATACAAACAAGTAAATCAGCAAAGTGTTTGATGAAATGCCACAACCAGTAAGTTTTAAAAGACACCCAAAACCATGATGTTCCTTGCATATTGACTTGGCAACATTACATAAAATGATGCAAAGTATAACTATAAATCAAATGGATAATGGCAACAATAGGGTTAGCATGTCAATCTAAGCTAGGGTTAGAGTGTGTTAGTAGTTTTTCAAAGATATTGGATGTTTGTGATCAAAGCACTCAAGCAAGAAGTCTAAGACCAGTGCATTCATAGGGAAAATGGATTCAAAAGTAGCGGCAAGAGTTGAAGGAACAATATGATAATAGTATGGCCAAAGACAAGAGGAATTTGATGGTGAAGTGTTGGTAAGCCAAGTCTTCAACCATCAACCCTAGGGGATAATGGCTTACTAAGGTGTAGGTAACCCTAGGCCTTAGCACGTTTTCCTCCTTCTTTAGCTCAATAACAAAGTAAAATCGGCTAGAATGAAGAGAAAATGGTAGGGTGTTGCAATGGCAAGGACCTAGCAATGTCTTCAACAGGTAAAACGGCTCCTTGGCATAATCTAGTAGGTAGAAAGAAATTAAAACAAGGACATTAACATGTGCTTATTTCCTACAGTTTATTCCAACAATTTCATTAACAAAATGCAAGTAAAACACTATAACCATTCAAGTAAGAGAAGGATTGCAGAAATTCACTTACATTCACCAAGTATTCATCAAGCCAAACCCTAGTTATAACCAATCCACCAAAAAAAATGCCAAAGATAACCAAAATAAGTCTCCTTCAACAAGTGTGCACTAGCAAATTTCAGCCAAAAACCCTAGAAGGGCGCAAATTTAAGACCTCACACCAGTGTGAGTGAAAGATGATGAGAAAATGAGAGATTAAACCCTCAATTTATACCATACCAATGACCTTAATTTAATTTTAGGTCACAAAAGGCCAACAAGGCCTAATTTACACAAATATATTGTTTTATATTAAATGTCATGATAAAACCCTAAATCAAGCATAAATGAAGACGTCATGCCCTTTTAGGGTGCAATTAACCCCTTTTAGGGCGATGTTGACCTCCTGCGGCAAAACCTTAGGTCTTCTTGGGCCTCAGGAACATGCCACGTGTGCCACCCGTGCCACAACTACCTCCCTAAACCTACACAAGGACTGGATGACATACTAAGTGTCTTGGGTGACATCATGCGCCTTCCAAGGCCAACGTCCTAGGAGAAAGGGCACAACCCCCCTGGGTATGGGTCTGCCAAGCTGCCTCAAGTGGAACGTCCTCCTTTTCTTCGATGCAAACCCTCTGATCTGTCTTTGCCCCCTGTTGGGGTCTCAGCATCTATCTGATGGGCTTTCAGCCCCATGGAGGTCCGAACTAATTATATCCCCATGTGTACCTATCCATAAGGGTACCTGTCCATCGGGTATGGCCCTGCACATCAACAGATACACCCTCTATGGGCTCATAAGTCATAGGGATCATAGCAATGTCAATCACATCTAATCATCAAGTTTATTAAACATGTGCATAAAACCCCTTTTACCCGGACAAGTGCTCAAAGACATTGATCCAGGTGGATATCGGTGGCCACCCACCTTTTCCAGCTGGCTCAAAACAACTTTCTAGCATTTTTGATAATTTACTATTTTTAGCAGTTTTTCGGGTCCTGAACTTCCGGAGCCGTTTTGAGGCCCTAAACGACGCTTTTTGGGGTATGTTACGGTTGTAAAATATCATCATGAAATTTTGTGCAACTGTTGTAGTCCTCGGATAGATCTTTCCAATGGGCTATCATACGCCTAAAACGAAGATCGTATGTAAAAGTTACGACCCCGGGAAGTTGATGTACTGACTTACCCAAACGAGGTCCACATGACTTTTGGCGCTTCATCTTCTTGGGTTAGGTTTTGGATGTTTAGAGTTTTTGAAACTCCTATTTATTGTAAAAAGTCCTTGAGAGCCTCATTGTAATCATCTTCTTGCGAATGAGCACAGTCGTCACATCTCTTCTCAGAGATAAGCTACCACCATTCCAGCAAGTTTGTTTTCCACTGCATTTTACAGTTTCATCTTATTTCTTTATTGAAAAGAAAACCAGTTTTACTATATCTCTGTTATTCCGTGTTAAGCATCTGGTAATAACATGTAGTCATTTCGTTATGCTCATAAAATCCGGATCAGTGGTATCAGAGCAGTATGCTCCTTGTCGTCTTAATGCATGTCCCCAATGAGGTCGGAGTATAAAGAGTTGGGTCTCGAGCTTGTTTCTCTTGAGGAAAAAATCTCTTGCACACCCAAGCGACCTCTCATGGAAGGAGAAAAGAAAGATGATGGGACAGAAGATCCTTTCAAATTGGTGATTGAGGAAGCCCTCACGCAACAGAGGAACGAGATGATGGATAATTTCACGCAAATCCTTTAGCGACTACCAACAGGCGATGCATCTTCTTTGAGCGGAGGCACCGCCCCCTTCAAGGTAGAAATAAACTTCGATATCCCTATATTTGAAGGTCAAATAGACGCAGATGCTATAGATAAGTGGTTGAATCTACTAGAAGGGTATTTTTCTGTCCATAACTTTTCGAATAGAGAAAATATTACTTGTGTGCTCCTCAAAGTCATTCCCCATGTCAAAGATTGGTGGGAAACTTTCTGTGAGCAAAAGGAAACAGAGGAACCCTCATTATTTACAGTCACGGCCACCTGGGAATCCTTCAGGGATGCTATTAAGGAACAATACTAACCTGTCAAAAGTTATGACGACTTGTATACCAAATGGACCACACTACGGCAAGAAAGAGACCAAGCAGTGCTAGATTTCACAAATATCTTCCATACCTTGCGCACCAAGCTAGGTATCAAAGATTCAAAGCGACATCTGGTGCTCAAGTATCGCGGTGCTCTGCATAGATACATCCAGACCGAAATGGAATTTTTGAACATCTCATCCTTGGGCGCGGCCTACCGATATGCCGTCAAAATCGAGCAGAAGCTCAAACAAAAGATGCAACAATTTGGGCCGGGGAACCCCTCACAACAAAATCCAGGAAAGGGCATCCCCAACCCAGAGAACAAAGGACAGAGCAAAGGTGGATAGTATCAGGACAACCAGTCCAATCC
>JASDQU010199825.1:0-17943 GCA_032191745.1 Picea mariana
AAAATACCACAATATAAAGGTTACACTAAGAATATTCCTTACACTAACAATATAAAGGTTACCAAGTGAAACAAGAATGTTCCTTCTATCCAAAAACTTGTTACACTAAGAATATTACGATCACTATGAATGGTGAAAAACATGAGGTGGTTCCTATTTTTGTACTGTGAGGGGGCCGCGGGTGCTCAGCCCTGTGGCCAAGCCATGGGCGTACCCACGGCTTGGCCACGGGGCTGAGCACCCGTGGCCCCCTCACAGTCCAAAAATACCTCAATATAAAGGTTACACTAAGAATCTTCCTTACACTAACAATATAAAGGTTACCAAGTGAAACAAAAATGTTCCTTCTATCCAAAAACTTGTTACACTAAGAATATTATGATCACTATGAATGGTAAAAAACATGAGGTGGTTCCTATTTTTGGACTGTGAGGGGGTCATGGGTGCTCAACCTTGTGGCCAAGCCGTGCGCGTACCCACGGCTTGGCCATAGGGATGAGCACCTGCGGCCCCCTCACAGTCCAAAAATACCACAATTTACATTTAAAACAAATATTTTAAAATCTATATAACAACAACTGTTTAGAAACTTACCTGTTGCAAATGCAACAATGACCATTGCGCTCACGACCGCTCGATGACCCCTGCGCTCACGAACTCCCGACAACCTCAGATGCGCTCACGTCCCCTGCACTCACGACCTCCCGGTGACCTCCACGCACAACAACTCACGACAACAACTACAATTAGTGACAAACGACAAGAAATTTTCTCAAACGTTTCAATATCGATGTGTGGTTAATATATAAACAATCTTTCGACCGAAAGATAGTTCGGCCGAACAAATTTTTGACCGAAAAATTGTTCGGCTGAACTATTGTTCGACCGAAAAATAGTTCGGCCGAACAATTGTTTGGCCGAAAAAGGATTGTCGGAAAAAAAATATCTGGCCAACCAAATTTGTACACACAAATCGAGGGGGCGGTTAGTGCACCATTCGATTTGACGTTTATTTTTTCAGCCGAAAAATAGTTCGACCGAAAATAATATCTTTCGGCCGAAAAAGATTATTAGTTCGGCCGAAAAAATGTTTTTTGAAATTTTGGAGACCTGATTGTCACGAAAGTGTAACCCACCTCCGTGATTTCACCCTGTATCAACTAACCAATCCATCAATGTCATAAAATCATTTGACCTAATAAGTTGTGATAACCACGCATACCCAGGCATCCATTCAAATTAGGGCAGCATCTTTTTCCAGTAATAATACTGAGCTATTAACATATGGAGGGTGATTGTATCTTGGGAAGTGCAATTTGCAGCAAGGGATTTAATCTTATCATCACAGATGGAGTAGCTAAATTATTAAAATAATAGGAATGCGATACGACCAACTGGGTGAATTCATATTCACAAGTAATTGACCATACATTTGATCCACTATAACCTGTAGCAACCTGACAGGGACAACAATCTCCTTTACAAACTTGTGACTGGATGGTTAAGGGTCTACTCTATAGCTAACACCATGGAACGGGGCCATCTCCTCATAATGGTGGAACTTTCGAGGCCAAGGGTGTGCGCTCAGAGAGAGACATGATTCATTTGTGAACAGGTAACAATCCATATAAGGGGGCCAAAAAAAAAGGGTGAGGCTCTTATCCGGCCGAGCAATTGATTTAATGCACGCAGGGTATAACCCTCATGTTCTTTGTCCAACTACCATAGTACTGATGTGGATACATGCCGAGTTGGGAACATAACACTCACTTTGTGACCCTTAGCAGTGGAAACAACCAATGTCGAAGTGAAACACAACATAGTGATGCAAGAAAACTTTGACCATTAAAACCAAGAAAGCCATTGACCGGATAAGTGACAATGTGTGAAAAATAACTATCCACCCAAGGCTTAAACAAAAACCCTCCAACTGAACCATTAGTAGTAACACAGAGCTATCACTGGGAAAACCGATAAACTGTATGAACTCAAAAATATTATATGAAGAACCATCCATTTTTCATTCAAACACCAAAATTTCACACAGTTGCAACACTTAGGAAAAACACAAACCCATACACCTGAGCCAATGATCATTTCATAACTAGAGTGAAGTCAAGAATCGCAAAAAAATGACATACCTATCAGTCGAATTTCTTAAAACAAGAGTTGGTCGAGCGGTTCCACCCTACTAAAACTATGGAGCACAAACACAACATCAAGATCGAACAATATCCCGACCAGGGTGGTGGACAATGGGAACGGTAAAGGTGATGTGCATTAAATGCATGTTTCCTCCACCCACATCTCATTAAATCAATAGTACATGCGAACAATTCCCCATTAACGTGATTAATCAAACATGTATCGAAACTATCACCACATTAAAAGCCTGTAGTGTGATCAACATATGCCATTTCACATCATATAACCCAAACAAAAACTCATAACCATTAATGTTCACCACCTTGTCAAGTGCACCACCAATGTTATATCTATCCAAAATACCATATGTGGTTCGACCACATAATTCAATTAACCAAACAAATAACCATTAGCATTATCACCTTGCCAAGTGCGCCACCAACATTTCAACCAAATGCATATTAAACATGTAATTCAATCATAATTTCACAACCATTTACATGGTAGCTAGGGATTAACAATAATCATCAAGTGTTGTCATGCATGTAGTATAGTTAGGATGACTTTCAAATCGTCCCCTTGCAACTGTTTCTCATTTCTTTTAAGTTATTCACATGTGATATTGTAGAACTATATCCCCTTCCCTTGCATTCGTTCTAGTATTTTGCTTCTCTCAAAACTGCCCTTCATGTAATTTTACTAACATGTTTGTTATGTAGGTGCGATACGAACAAACAACAATGAAATTAATGAATAGCATAGGCTGTAGTAACATAAGGAGTCAACCTTTCATAAGCTCAATTTATAACCAATAAAAACAATATCTTCATCAACCATGTGTCACACAACATCTCAACATAAAAAATGAACAAATTTTCTTCCCAATAGTTCAAGGGGGTCCCACCTACTAGTATTATTTACTATTTATAAAAATAGGCTTTAGCAATACTTTGTGGGTGAAACTTCGTTGACGTTTTCAATCGTCAACAATGTCATGTTGAGGGGTCCTAAATACCTTTAACTCAACAGCAGGAACCAAAGATGCCATGGAGTCCCAATTAGACTCTACAACATTTGATGGTGGAATGTTCTCCAGATCTTTCGATCCGACCAATTTATCGATGAGATTTATGTAGTGATTGACAATATATCTTCTTATGAAAGTTCCTCCGTCAGTGTAAACATTATATTTTTGTATTTTCTTTGATTAGATAGGTCTGATTAAAATATGTGTGCTGGTATAAACCAGCTGCTAAAAGGGGGGATCTTAACTACTGAAGAAGGTTGAGCTTGGGAAAACCCTTCTGCTCAAGCATGCAGACAAAGATATTCACACCTATGCAAATACTAGTACTAATACATTAACTTGTTGGTACTTCAATTGTTGACTGAGATACAATTATTGAAAGAAAACATGCATGCAATAAAATGATGGCAAGAAAAATAGTTTCCTTAACTCTAGAATTAATCACACATTAACACAACGATTTGCTTTCATCATTAGAGACAAGAAATACAAAAAAAAAAATATTGAAACAACTAACTTATCAATAGATTCATAAACTCTTACTCATTATAGAATCAATTCATGAAATAAATTTGGAAGTAATTCCTCCCCAAATCCAATCACACATGCCTTTGATGAAAAACAAAAGTTTGTCTCCGGTCCTAAACAAGACTTATCAATTAAGGTAGTTTAGAAATAGTTCTTTACAATTCCAAAAATGAGGGTCTTTTCCAAAACCATCGACCTCTACTAAAAGGCCAATCCTCTTATTTATAATGAATCATTAACTAAAAATAGCTATTAAAAGTGCAAGCTAAGTAAAAAAATATCGCCACATGGCGCTTTCATCTCTCTATCTTCTAAGAATCATCAAATAGTTTCACTGAAGTGGATGAATCTTCTCATACTTTGACCATTTGATGAAGAGTTCCTTGCATGTGTTGGCATACGGGAACCTGTGTTCGTCCATCGAGGTTGAAAGGATTTCCTTCACTTCTACTGACCGTGCATGGTACTTGACTATTTTGACACTTAATCGCTGCAAAAATTCTTGAGCCTTGATCAGACACTCCATGAACTTCTATACATAACCTGGTACCATGCTCGCCACCTTTGATATCTCTATTTTCCATGTTGAGTCATGTTCCGCATGTTGCTTGACTATTTCATGTAGGTCGACAAAGTCCTTGGGTGAGTCAAATTCTAGGAGACCGATTTTGTTTCATCTCCCGGTTAATCTTTACCCATCTCTTTTCACAATCGGCCCATTTCTCCTGAATCTCCCGCTAAGGTTCCTGGGCCATTTTCACCCAGTATTAGCTTTCTTTCCTGATCCAATCTATGTTGCTTTCCCTCGGCACCCAAATGTTGTGCTCTTTGGCATATCAACGACATTTTACCTACAACTAGAACATAGTTAGAGACCATATAAGAAGTCATATGCATATATAAATCACAACCGTTGAATTGACAAACTTGAACACATACCTCTGCAGCTTGTTTAACCTGATTTTGATAATCTGAGGATCCTCATAGTCTCAAGACACTTGCTTTTCTTCTTCGGATGCTCTGGAATTCAAACTTGTGCACATAATGAACTTGTTCAAAAACGTTCTAGATATTTAAACAGGGATGAACTTACCTTGTCGCATCAACCATTCAATTCGGGTCATGAGTGTAGTTTCATTAAATCTGTCGCCAGATCTTCAAAGACATTTAAAATTAAATTGGATCATGGTTTGACGATGCAGGTGCGGTTCGTAACATGGCCTATCGATGATTTCAAATTATTGTTGTTCAATTGGTGCATGAGGTAGAAAAAAACGTAGGATGAAGCATTAAATGGTCTATTAAATGTCAGAATCTGATCGTATCTTATGTTGAAAACATCCCATCATTTCACTAGTCTAGTTGGTGATTTGGGGGTTAGGATTCTACTTCGAACACTTTTCGTTGATGTCTTATTGCAAAATATTTGAAACCGATCGATCTTTCTATACAGGTCTGACATGGAAAAGCTAACTAGGAGGTGTGACTAGGACACAGGAATCCTTAAGATGACTCGAGATAGAACTAGGTCATATGACACTCTTACGTGTTAAAGACACATGGCATTCGAGAATGGCATATTTATCTACTCGTGTTAATTGGAATCAATACTTTCTTTAACCTACACATTCTAAAACACGATCCTATCTTGTCGACGACGAAAAGTATCAAGGATCGAAGATCAACGATAAACCTACCCAAGTTCTCCCAAATCGACTCTCTCAAAAAATTTCGAATGCTAAAAGTGTATCTAGAATTGACGATCGATGATCGATGATATGCTTATCACAGACAAAATGATTTTTTTAACCTTTTTAGATTTACCCAACCCCGATAAAGAACATCTTTCATCGGCTATCAGTGATTTCTTTACGACCTTTTTCAATGTCTATCCGTATTTTTTCAATGCCTATGGGGATCAGTTATCTCCTGAATTTTCATGGCGAATTTCTTACACAAACCAACTCCACCTTCTATCGAATTCAATGATGCATCGACGATTGATGATTAGTGTAATTGCATGGCCACTTTACCTTCTTGAATTTTTCCAACGTCGAACATAAGCACGTTAGGTTCAATGTTAGTTGCATATTTTTGGTTTGGATGTCAAGTTCTTTTAGACATCAGGTTTCATAAGTTTAGACAAACCTAACTTGATTGATAAGAGTCATGAAAAAAAAAAAAAAATTTCTCCAAAGTAAAATCAATTTAGATAGTAAAAGAAAACAAGTGGTACCCAAAAAGTGATAAAATTTCATAAGGCTTTTAGGGTGTGTTGAGTGTTCAACAAATGGATACTTACTGGGTGAAAGCATAATCTTTGTTCCTTCCCCGCACTTAGTTGATGCAGAAGAAGGTTAAGAACTTAACGAGTTTTGTTTTTATCAGAGTCTCTTCTATCCTTGCATTTGAAATACCCTCGGTTTTTGAATCTGGGCTTGCCTGTGGGTTTTCAACCTTTATTCCACTTTCGTTCCCTTTAACTATGACCCACATCCCTTTTTCAAAAGATTATAGTAAAGCATTCACTGGCACCAGGCCTTTTAGTTATCATCATTCACTTGTTGCGGTGTTTCTCTGCTGCCAACGAGCGTCCATAGCCCAAACAGAGTCACGCCGACGTCACATACCTTTCTCCACTACTAGTAAGGATGCATATCCCTGGAGGAGTTATCTTCTTACCCTCTTCTACTTCATTCTCATTCAATATAATTTATTTATTTTTGGCAAAGATGTCCTGAGCGAGTGGGAGAGGAGGACGTCTATTATCTGCAAGATGAGATGGTTGAGGTGAATTTTTTTTCTAGCTTTGGCTTGAGGTACATGTGGTTCTTTCCAAATTACATCTTTCCCTTCAGGTTTTACCAGACCACCAGGTGGACACTTCATCATTTTCCAAGGTTGTTTATTCGAAAATATTAGATACAAAACCCTTCTAAGAAAACCGTAGTTTTCCCAACATTTCTTGTGTTGCATGTCAGCATGAGTCAGGAACATAGTTTTCTATGTTGTATTTATTAAGTTCAACCAATGCCTTGAAGAACACAACTTTATTGCAAAAAAATACCACACAATAAAAACATAAATAAAGGACTCCGTAATCAGCCTACCTAACACCTACAAAATAAAATAACATGAAAACACACATTTTCTTTAATAGAAATATTGTTTTAGGGCCTGGCCATTCACCGANCTCAGATTTTGAAACAAAAATGTTCCTTCCCCAAGTTTCTTGGCTATCTAGAAAGTTATGAGCCATAGATTTTGAAACATTGAATGTTTTCCCTTCGGTTCATTTGCCCTATCCCATTTCAGGACTAAGTCTCCTACTTCAAAATTATTCTCTCTATCCTTATGCTTGTCAAACCACCTTTTAACTATCTGTTGATGAGCGATTAACTTTGATTTCTTTTTCTCCCTTTATTATTCCATCATGAGGAGGGTATCAATTCTTTGTTGAATAAATGATAATGTTTTTCCTCTAGATCCTTGAGCAATATGAAGAGATGGAAGGTATATCTCGTTCGGGAGAATGGCTTCTTTTCCATATACCAGGAAGTATGGGGAGTTCCATATAGATTCCTTGGGTGTTATTCTATCGACCCATAAGTAATTATGAAGCGAACTATGTCGACGCCTATGATTGTCTACAACTATTTTCTTCAAGATCCTCAGTAGATTCTTAATGGTTGATTTTTCCACTCCATTCCCCTATGGATACTATTTTGCAGAGTATATGATTATGATTCCTTTGTCTAGAGAAAAATATGTTAGTATGGTGAAAGTGAAGTAAGAGGCATTGTCAAAAACAAGAAAGAAAGGCATACCAAACCTTGTGATTCATTATTGTTCTATGAATTGAATTACCACCCTTTCATTTACATGAGTTAGAGGGAGGGCCTCTACCCATTTTTTAAAATAGTCCATAGCAGTCAGTATGTATCTATGTTGTTTTGAAGAACTCGGGGTAATATCTCCTATGACATATAACCCCCATTGCTCGAATGGCATGGATATGGCCACTGGTTGGAGTGGGAGAACTACTCTCTTTTCCCTCTCCATGCTCATTTGACAAGTTTTATAGTTTATAGCATATGTATGAGCATCCCTAAATAGAGTAGGCCAGTAATAGTTGGCTCTCAGTATCTTATGAGCGGTGGTATTCCCTGCAAAGTGCCCACCTGTAGGACCATAATGGAGCTCCTTCAAAACCTTCTTTGTGTATTCATGTTTGAGACATATCAAAATCACCCCATTATAATTTACGTGGAAGAACACCGAATTTATGAGGCGATATTTTGTTGATTTTAGACTGAGAGCTCTCATTTCCTTAGGGTTCAGGTTTTCTATGCATGTCCCGTGATGCAAGAGATAGATTAGTTTTCCATACCAAGACTCCTGCCCTGGGGGAACATATAAAGATTCACTACACCATAACACCAATTCATTCTCCCACCTGGAGTCTTCATTTACTTGGTATTGGGCTTCAGTGACGAGTTTACACAATCCCTGTCCCTTAACCAGTTTAGCAGGTTTTATATCTAGATCAAATTCTTAGACAATTTCCATCTAATTTCCTATTCTTTTCCCCATCTCCCATTGAGTGAATAGGGATTGGACTATGAGATGAGGCACAATGACTTTTGTGTGATTTTCTAGGATGTAAGATCTGAAATTTTTTACTGCTTTGTATACCGCATAAGCTTGTTGGTCTATAGCAGGGTAATTCAGTTCGGCTCCTTGGAGATTAGTGCTCATTAATGAGACCTGGGCCTCATTGTTTTCATCATTCTTCTGAGTTAATACTGCAACTAAATATTGGTCGAAGGAAAAAATATTTGCTAAAGTCGGAACTTCGCAACACTAGAGCTTGAGATATTGCAGTCTTAATGTTCTTGAAAGCACTTTTTCGTTTGTTATCCCACTAAAATTCAACATCTTTGCGGATCATTTTTTGTAAGGGTTTGATAGTTTTAGCGAAATTGGGGGTGAACTTCCTCACAAAGTTGATTTTCCCAAAGAAGGATTGCATATCCTTTTTGTTGTGGGGTAAGGGATGTTGAGCTATTTCCTTAATATGTTCTGGGTCTAAGTGCATTCCTTCTTGAGATATAATATGACCTAGTAATTTCTCTTCTTTGACACCAACGATAGTTTTCTTAGGGTTTAAAGATATACCATATTTTCTACACCTTTCGAAAATTTGGGTTAGATGTTGGATGTGATCTTATCTATTCTTTGTATACACAATCACGTCATCCAAATATACTACTACACACTTATTGATTAATCCCTGAAAAGCCACATCCATGTCCCTCTGGAAGTTTTCCCTTGCATTAATTAACCCAAAGTGCATTCATTTGTAAGCAAAGGTTCCCCACTTGGTTCAGAAGGTAGTTTTCAATCGGTCTTCCTCTGAAACCAGAACTTGGATGTAACCCAAAAATTCATCTAACAGGGATAAAATTTCAGAACTAGACATGGTGTGTAATAGTTGTTCCATTGGTGGGACTAGGTAGTTATCCTTTTCTATGCTCTACTGAGGTTTCTGAAATCCAGACACAGGCAGACTTCCCCAAAAATTTTCCTAACAGGAACCAAATTTTCTACCCAAGAAGAGTGTCTAACCTGAAAGATAATCTTACCATCCAGTGGTTTTTTTAACTCTTGACACATAAGGGGTTCCAGAGATGGATGGTACTTCTGGAGCTTCTATTGGAAGGGTTTTACTTCGGGTTTTAACGTGATTGTGCATTGGATAATGCAAGTTTCACAATTTTTCAGATCTTAGTAGGACCATGCAAAAACATCTTGATATTCTTTGAAAAGTTTGAGATAGGATTTCCTTTCTTCTTTAGACAATGTCTCGCCTAGATTTATATTTTCAGATTTTTTCGGGGTTCCTAGGTTTATAGCCTCGTACATGGGACACAAGCTCCCTGTCTTTGTGTTTTTTGACCCTTTGAATCTTTACCTTAAGTCAAATAGGTTATCCAAATTGGCTACCCCTTTTAGTATCGTGTGAGGATTTGGTTTGTTACTAGAGTGATTTGTTTCACCTCTTTGTTCATGAGGGTTGGTTTCTACTAGTTTCTCTTGGAAAAATTCATCATCAATAGAAATTTCCTTAAAATTTTCTTGATTGGTTAGGAATTTTATTGTAACACACCAATGAGAGGGCATAAATAAATAAATAAAAATTTCCTCAAAAAGTCGAGTCCTCCATCCACAGTCTCCAATCCTAGTCAATGGATCTTCAAAATTCACGAGTTGAAGCAGCTCTTTGGGTTCTACTAGAACCTATAAGAAATCAATCCACGGGTATTTGTGAAACTTCTCCCACATGAAATATCACCAGATGCAAGCCTCCTCCATGTGACCACTGGCTATGGCCACATGCCTATCCAAAAAGGTGCTTCATGACTTCGCACTTCAGATATTCTGTTGTGAGTCACTCGACTCTCCCAACTTCTCAAATTCTGAACTAAGAGTCTAGCGCATGCTAGCTCCTCCCTTAAACTTTGCTGATGTGACCTCTAGTTATGACCTGGGGCCCATCTTCTGAGTGTTTTGGGACTTCGCACTTCACGAGATCGACAATCATCTCTCCCCTATTTTTGGTTTTCCCGATTTCCCCATTCCCGAAATTCACCCACGTCAGATCAAGGTCCATGATCCTCAGTGATATAACAATCTTGATATCTTCTTGTGAATCAAGACTTCGTGTCTCAGGATTTTTGGGAATTAGTTCACTTACCTCTTTTCCAGAATTTCGATCTTCGAACTGCCAACAGTGTCAGATCAACAGTCCGAGACTCCCCATGATCCAATGGTCCAAATTCTCCCTCATGAATTGGGACTTTTCATTTCGCGACTTTGGAAGACTGCTCACCTCTCTTATTCTAACTCCCAATTTTCTAAGGTTCCTTGGGACTAGATATACCATCCACGCTCTCCCTTCAATCAATGGTTGCATTCAAATAATGATTTTGCATTTAGGGTATTTGTTGCAAGTTACTCCTGACTCTTTCGATCTGTGAATCGACGAGATGATGACCTCCCACCATGCGTCCTTCCTAGCACCAATGGCTAGGATCAACTTCATTATTCCCCTTGCAAATATTTCAAAGTATGATTCTTTGAACTCTTGGATCTACTACCACCTGTCAACTCTGATAATAGATGGTTCCGATGATTTCAGAACTCCGGGACTTCGCAAAGTCCTCTTTCCTATGCACCTTCAAAGGGTTATACCTCGTGCACTTTCCTTGTGATCCAATGGTTTTTGGTCCTCATGCTTAGATATGATAGCCTAGATATGATCTCCTTTATGCTCATTCCTCATGGTCTGCACTCTTATCTGACGGTCCAGGTTCTTCACAATGCGCGATACAATAACCATTGTTTCTCCTCCTTCTGAGTTGTCACTTTCTTCCCTGACTTGGAATATTTCAAAATTTTAAAATGATTCAACTTTGAAATTCCTCCTGTAAACCCTGTGACTTTGGGTCTCGTCTACATTTCTAAGAATGCTATCTCTCCTGAGCTTTCAACTTGAAACAAGTTCACCTCTACGTGCACTCCTGCATGTGAAAATCACTAAGGATCGTGCACCTTTCTTTGATAGGATGGTTGTCGATTCTCCACGCTATGATCCAATAGCGGATGTCACTACTCCTCCTGAGCATCTGATCTCATCCAACTTACAAGATTTTCTAAGTATTCAAAGGCCTCAAAATTTGATTCTCCTATGAGTCTGTCTCCTTGGATCTCATCGACACTTCTGAAAAGTGCTATTCATTCTGAGATTTATCCTTAGGGGATTTCAAATTCCCACGCACTCCTTGCATTAATCCACTCATGTAAAATCGAAGGTACACAAACTTCCTCGATCCAATAGTCCAGATTACATTGCAACTTTGGGTTTCAAAAGTTTAATTGCACCAATGTGCGATCCTCTCGATGTGAAAAATCCGACCTTGCCAATCTGACAGTCAAGGAGCATCCCGGTAGGTCCTTGGATCTATGGTCCAGATCGAATCGTGACTTTGGGTTTCATATTTCAAAGGATATGTCCCCTTAACGATGATTACCAACATTCATCGAACTTGTGAAGGATGAAACCAATCAAAAGAGGGGCTATGGTTCCCACTCTTGTCTGAGTATGTATGTATATTAGAGAGGAACATCCCTATTCTCTTAGGGGGAAGAGAGATATCTCCTTGCTATTCGTAGATTCAGATACTTTGACTCACATTTGTAAATACTTTCCTGGCATTTGTCACCAGAAACAAACCTAGCTTGGCTTAAATCCAAGGAGAAACTTATCCTCTCTCATGGACAAGTCTGGTGACTTTCTCATGTTGACACAGGGCTATAAGGATTTAAGAGGGAAGGAAGGATATCTATCTAGAAGGTTTGGAGAAGGTAAGTCACGGGGAAGGGTGGGTTGGAGAAGGCATTGGGTCAGTTGTAGAAGGAAGGTCAGTAAGGAAATATCTAAGGACAATAAGGTAAATACTTAGACTAGAAGGTAAGGTCTCTGACGTAGGTGAGATTGAACTAACTTCATTTAGTGATTTATTTACTCGGAGTTATTCTCTTTATTCTATCTATCTGGGTACAATAGTACCATGTAATTACTTAGAGGGACATTTTGAGTCAATACTTTACTTGAAAAGGAAGCAATACTATGTAGGTACATCTTCTATGGAGTTATTACTATATCCTTGGCCAAGGAAAAAAGTGAGAAAGATGCTCGATGTAGGGTATAAAACCTGGCCCTACAAGAAGCGTTGATTATATTAGGGGTTTTTGTGCTATATAACAAGGTCTAGACACACATTTCGTGCCTAAAAAGGTATATACTACTTGCAGAGAGAGCCTGAATAGAGAGTAAAATAAGGGTGGTTATGTATAAATGGGAATACATGTTGCTCCTTAGGATCTAATTCACCTTCCCGAGCCTTACCTTACCAACCTTGAAAGGAATATATATACACGCACACACACACACACACACACACACACACACACACACACACACACACACTCACACACATATATATATATGATCATCTTCCTAAGCTGAGCATTCTAGTCCCTACCTAGGCTTTCGACGGCCTACTACTGCAAGGTAAGGACCTACCTACTGGTTCTTATAGGTTTCTTCCCTCCTACAACATAATGCAAGATACTGATACAACCTCATACCAACGGTTTTGTGTCAGTCACTTGCTGATTGTCCACTCTTCGCGCAACATCCCTTACCTACCTGTAATGTCCCCACTTTGGGACATCTTCACAGGGCAGAGACTTATGATGACCAGAGTAGCTAGATGGATGTTATAGCGAGTACAGGGGTATTTGAGAGGCATTGTGGTGTCCAGTTGGCATTTACCATCATATTCCATCATTATGAGCCATTTTGCACAGGTTGGCTTTGGTTTCGTTCCATTCCGATGATTTCCATGATTTTGAATATTTTGAGCTATAAGTCAATGGAATTCACTGAAGAGGTCATTTTGGGCACATTACTTGGAGGAACCTCTCAGTGTAATAGATCATTGGAATTGGGAGGAGAAACACTACAGGATGGGATGGCTAGAAGTGACTTTCAGTGGCCAGGGAAGCCACAAGGAGAGATAAGGAGCTTTTCAAAGGTAAAAAGGTTAATTAATTAATTNTAATAAAATAAAAGCCACTTTGGAGGGAAAAGGTGAGCCAAAAAGTATAAAGGAAAGGCAAGGGCCTCTTCTCATTCATTCATGTATGATCTTATTTTGATTTCTGGCTTCTAGCTAGTGAGCCCAATATTGGGGCTTTTGAGGGTTTTGACATAACAAACCCTGGAGGATGATTCGGTGGTGAAAGATTCCACCTATATTGTCCTAATATTGGTCTCGAAGATGAAATACTCTCCCACACCATTCTAGTTCCATATCTACTCAGTTACAGGAGGATTCTACATCAGTTTCATGTGCAGATAGAGAGAGGGCGCACCAGTTCGTCCTGTGATTTAGTAAAACTCAAATCTAGGGAGATCCGCTTGAGATCTGAGCCCAAAACTTATCCCACGGGATTCTCATAGCCCGATCTATATTCTTGGAGAGTTTCAGAGCATTTGTAGGCCTCCTTTATCAGGGTCGAACCAGCTAGGGTTTCAGTCATCCAGTGGGGCACCCCATCCAGTGGGAAATTCAGATCTACGGAGATTGAGAGGGAGCTTGGAGATTCAGGCACCTGGGTTATTCTTACCATTGGCCGATATATATTCTTGGAGATTTTCAGAGCATTTGGAGGCCATCTTCATCAGGGACGAACCACCTAGGGTTTCAGTCATCTAGTGGGGCACCCCATTCAGTGGGAAATTCAGATCTACGGAGGTTGAGAGGGATCTTGGAGATTCAAGCACCTGGGTTATTCTTACCATCACCCGATCTATTAGTTGGCATATTTATTAGGGTGATTGGACACTTTTGGCAGTAGGGCCAAGTTATTGAGGGTTTCAACCTTCTATTGGAGCGTGGCATTCTTCAGCGGGAGAGTTTGGCATTCAGATCTGCTTGTATTGATCTTCATTTCTTATTCAGCCTTTGGAGGTATTATTTTGTATTAGCGGGAGCATTTTGTAGTAGCTCTTATCTATTGTCTATCTTCTTGGCCATCTGTTGAGCATTCCAGATCGACATCTTCATTGTAGCAGGTTTCTCTATTTTATGAATAAAGAAGAATTGAGATGTTTTGGCTTTTCTATCTTATTGCATATGGTTGAGGTATGTTCCATGGTTATCTCTTTCTGTTATTTGCTGCATACACACATATAAACACATCTAAAAGGTAGATCAGCAAAGTGTTTGACGAAATACCTCACTCAGAAAAAGTTTTAAAAAGACACCAAAACAATGATGATCCTTGCATAATGGCTTGGGATCATTACAGATAGCTTGGAATGTGTTTGTTGGCCCTCTAGACTCCATCCTACACCTTATTAATACTGAACCCTTATTTTTCTTGCACAAGCGGGGTTCGTACTAACCTTGACTGAGGGGATTTTATCCGAGAGCAAACCCATGTGATTCTCTGAAACCCTATACGATGAGCGATTCTACATCTATTTATGAAAAAACTTAGCTAGCATTGGAAAGAAAACCTTGCTTTCAAGCTTTGAGAGAGAAGGATTAGGAGCAGACTGTAAAGCAAGATCGCAAGTGGAGAAATGGAAAATGAATGGTATAAGTGAAAGCCTATATAGATATATTCAATATTATATAGGGAGAGACTAAAAGGCTGGATCTTCCAACATTTTCACCATCCGATGCATTCCTTCTTATCTTAGGCGTGCTTCCAGTAATATTCTTATCTTATCTCACTATTTTTTCCTGGGGAAGTCATTCCGGGATATACCTTTTAGCCATTTCACTAGGATATCTATATACAATCGATATCTATATTAGGTGTAGCTTAGCTCCCGAATGGACATTCATTAGTTCTGTATAGAAGATAAGTCCCGAAGGGCCTTAAGGTGGTCTTTATATAAGCTCATGAAGGGCATTGAGGCTATATAAGTCCCGAAGGGCGTTGAGGTATTCATCTCGTTGTTTGGTAGAGAAGTCCCGAAAGGCCTTTAGGGTATACAAGTGAAGTTTGATACTCATTGATCTTTAACTCATCGAAACTTACTTATAAATAGGGGTTTCTCTCAATAGGCATTACTTACAAAGTAATTTTAGATATCCTAGGGATTCAGGGACTAAAAGGCATTACTTACTCAAAATAGGGAGAGGATTCTTTCACTTAGTATTTAAGAATAGAACCCTTCTTTCGAGAGACTTAGAAGAATAGAATTATTCTTTGTGAGGTGAGAGACTTAGAAGAATAGAATCCTTCTTTGTGAGAGACTTAGATGTAGCTATTGACCATTTTCCCATTTATGTTATCCTATTTATGGGTCATTCCCTCTATCATTTGCTACACTATATTAGTTACCATCCAATCAATATTCGCCAAAGAAAAGGAGATATTCCCATTAGATAGATTCTCCTCTTGGAAGGATAGCCCCATCGAGCTGATAAGATAAGGTGGAAGGTCATCCCGCCGATAAGATAAGGTGGAAGTCTTTGTTCTCTCTGTAGGTAGTCCAACCGATGGAAGGCTAGGAACAAACTTTATACTTGTTATTATTCTGGGAATAAAGCAAGGAGGGATTCAACTTGCCTGAGGAACTATCACCAGGAGATGAATATTTGATTTGTTCATATGATTAGAACTATTTTTTCCAATGAAATTGATCAATGAATCCATCATCAGACCCTTTTGACTAGAATCTTTTTTATCTAAAATTGAGATCTCTCCCTAGAACCGAACCGATCATCTATATAATTTTGCATCGTCATATTATATCTTATATATGCATGCTTGCAGCCCTATTTCATGATCCTTGGCATACTAGTTGTAAGGAGAAGTTCCACCTTGGCTTGGCAGACTGGGAAGTCAGGTATCCTATGAGTGAGTGGTGTTCAAGCGATAAGTTTGCAATTAGGCACCCGACATATGCCCCTTCTAAGGAATTATGGTGCCTGGAAGACCACTAATTATCAAGGGAGGGGGTAGAATCATTTAGAGGGGAAAATACTTTAGGTAGTACCAACCCTGCTCCACCGCATTATGAAAGGTACAAATTAGGAGAGATAAATACAAAGACGAGAGACAAATAGACTAAGGTACAGATCCGTGCAACTATTTGAAATGAAAGGAGAAAGTCCATCCCGATCTCTGGTCCACCTTTTCCCTTCCCAACTACCTGTGCTCCTTCTTCAAATATAACAGTCATGATAGACCTCGGATCCTCTCGAAAGTGTCTTGTCCATTCATCTTCCAAACAAAAGCATATTCCCTTTAGATGCTTGAATCTAGTTATTCTTCCTGAGATTGGTTGTCTCTGAAAGGATTAAGAGCTTTGTGGTATTTCCCTTGAACGTAATGCTTGGAAGAACTCTTCTACACACCCCTTACGTTCATTCCTCAACCCTAGAACTTAAGTAGTTCTCGTCCTCAGTTTTCCTCATAGAGAGCCTATGTATACGTTCACTATCTCTCCTGAACTTTAACAGATTCCTTCCTCCAAGGGACTCATAATGAATAGGAGGGTCGACATGCGTACATGAAACTATACCTAAGGTCGATGAGCTCACAGTTCGTGGCTCTAGTTTAATCCACCATAGGACGCAAGAATTTACGAGTATAAAAACACGTCCAATTCATACAATTTCCTACTTGCCTAGATACACAATCAAGCAGACACAAAAAGGGTACAACATAAATCATTAAGAAAACATATCTATCCCTGCAACATTCATAGGATATCCAACTTAATTCACAGTACCTATTAAATACACAAGATATGTGATTACTTATCTATTACAGGTGGTATCCAACTAACTGACTGTGGGTGTTCGTCCTTCCACCTGACCATAAGCTCAAAGGAATTCATTCTTAGCACTCTGGCCACCCCCATGCCAAGCCATGATATCACCAAAGAACTCTCACGGTTCTCAAGGATTCTTTCTCTCACTACTATATATTGAAAAATTTATGACGACCACTTGCGATGAAAGTACTCTTTCATCACAACATGCAAGAGAAAAAGTTCAGTTTTTCTAAATCCACCCCGTATTCGTCGTTATCTCGACGCATGTAATTTGACTAAATTAATGTGGTCACTATTCATTGAATGAGCGACGCACCTAGTTTGTTAAAATTAATATGGTCAACGTTCATTGCAAGAGAGACGACTGACCTAACGTTAAAATTGACCGTTAAAAATGACAAATAAATAGGTAAAAAAAAGAAATATTTTTAGGTCAGGGTCATCACAATTGCGAGGATCGTGACCTAAAATTGGATTACAAATATTTGATGATTTAAAGATGTTGTGACAATCTTGCTATAACAATGATGGTTCCAAAAGGGTGTTTTTGTGCAGAAGAATGTCGCAGAATGTTGTTAGAGGTGGGGAAAAAAGTAAAGCGGGTGAAAAGGGTGATGGTAGATATTATTTCCCTTGTAAAAAATGTTGGCTCAGACATCCTGTAATAATTTTGTTAGAAACAACTACAAAACATTGTAGGAAATATGGGCACATTGATGGCGGATCAAATGAATATTGTCCCATGGTAATTACATTATATTCATTATCTTTTTTTATTTTGTCAATTTTATATAAAATTATATATATATATATA
>JASDQU010199826.1:1956-19225 GCA_032191745.1 Picea mariana
CACAATAGACAATATGAACTAGAATATTACCTTTTATGGATACAAATGCAATGTTCACTTGTCTCTTCAATGGGGAAACCTCCAATAGAGAAGAGCTAAGATTACAAATGATTTTCAAGACATATATTACAATGATTTTACATTTTTGTATAGCACTTTCTAACTCCTAGGAACATTCTAGAGAAGGAAATTTCTAGTAAGCCTTCTTACAAAAAAAAATTTCACACTACTACATGGGCCTTGTTTACTAGTGATGGCCTCCATACATAGCACTACCTAGTAACCTATCTATATACTTAGGGGGTTAGGGAGGTTAGGACCCTAACATATAGGTTGTGATATATACCGTCTATTTAAAATTGCTTTAGATTGGATGGCATATATCCTAACATATACAATAGTAAATGCTCTACTGCGAGGTGCATATTGTGTGCCATAGTAATCATAGTAATCGGTTAGGTTTTTTGTTTGTGATGTTTTTATAATTGTTTTGGAAAACATTTATTAATTTGAATATTTTCATAATTTTCAAATATTTTTTGTGTTTTTTTCCATTGAGAAATGAGACTTTGGATGAGATGTAATTCCTTGGTGTGTTTTATTTATTTTTTATGTTTATCGAGATTTTAAAATGAATTTAAAAATACACAATTAAAAAATAATAATTTTCCAATCTCTAACCCTTTTTGACATTTTTGATAGGCTATTGGAGCTCTAACATTTCATTGTACTCAAAGGATTTCACTCCAATCAATACCTTGAAGTGTCCACAATGGTGTCCTCAACGTGGTGTCCATATAATCACTTCCTTAATGCAGATACCTTTGCATGCATGCAATGCTCCTCTTGGATGATACTTCATATATGTGCATGTAGTGCTCATGTTTTTTCTCACCTCCACAACACCCTGTACATGTTACCCTTAATATAACATAGATGTGGTCACTCTTGATTTAGTGTATTAAGTTTTCATTAATTAGCATTGAAAGATTCATTGGATCTCATACTTGGTTGAAAGGAAGCCTTGATCATACCATAAAGAGAAATTTCATAGGTCAAAAGGCAGCCTTGCTCACACCACCCTCACACCACAAAGAGAAATGCTCTAGTAAGTAGAGACCATTTACTTCCGTCGTAGTATAGAGGAGCCAACGCTTAAAAGAGAAGTAACACAGGTTGATGATTAATGGAATGAAGGCCAAAAAAAAGAAGAGTGATAAAAATGCTAGGTTTTCTATTAATTAACTTACGGATCCACACACATCAAAATGATAAGTAATGGATCACTCTTTCTCCATCTAGCATACATTCTTTCCCGCATTCCCATCACATGCGTCCATTTACTCAACACTATCAGCTTTCTGTCCACTATGCTTGGTCCCTCTACAATGACCATTTTAATTTTATTGCATAACTTGAATTTCATACTCATAAACAACCATGATGCAAAAGAATCAATGTATTGCTGCTTAAAAATAGCTTGGATAGGTTTTTCAGATGGCCTAAATGAAAAGGAAGGTAAGCTTCTGACTAAATAGTTTGCTTTCAACTTTAAAATCTTTTAAAATTGTAAGACTGGCATTCTCAATGGGTAGTACACTATACATATTATTGTTTCTTAGTTTTCAAAAATATCATGATACAATGAATCCAGTATACTATACATATTATTGTTGCTTAGTTTTCAAAGATTGAGAATGTTGTCCATCCAATTCTTATTTATGAAATCTCTGATAATTTTAGTATACATATTATTACTATACATATTATTGTTGCTTAGTTTTCAAAGATTGAGAATGTTGTTCATCCAATTCTTATTTATGAAATCTCTGATAATTCTAGTATACATATTATTGTTGTTTAGTTTTAAAAGATTAAGAATGTTGTCCATCCAATTCTTATTTATGAAATCTCTGATAATTCCATATGTGCAGTTCTCTTTTGTCTACTCACTCTTCTTATATGGATTATTAATTGAACAACAATACAAATTCAAAAAATAATATCCAATAAACTACCATGCCAGTTTAATCCAAAAGTTTCTTTAACATTATGGTTAATTATAAAAACTTATACACATATCATTAATTAAATCAATATATAGAAATTTATGATTCTTACAAAGTTAATCCTTTCCATAGAAATCATCATACCTCTTGGTATGATTGATATGATTGTACATTGAATAGTGGGATTGACTTGATAAAATTGGAAAAGAGCACCTGTAATTATGAATCCATTTTTAGTCAATTTATTAAAATTCATTAAAAATATCTAAATACAGTTTATGAATGGATAAATATTTTTCAAAATCCTTTCTTTATCCATACACAAACAGGTGTCTATTTCCAACCAGTGGGTAAGGACAATGTGATTTGTGAAGTACCTTTTCAAGCTTGTAAAAGCTAAAATGTCTTGAGTATAGGGTCAGTTAATAAACATTTAATAGATCAAAAAGAGTGGAAAAAATCCATAGGGTTGGTTGTAAAAAAATTGTCTTTAATTCTATAAATTAAATAAAATTAAAATTTTATTTTTTAACAATGTGAAATATCAATTTTAATATACAATTTTTTTAACAAGAATTGGAGGATTTAATGCAGCAGAAGCTTACAAAATGACACAACTAGAGAAATTTAGATAAAGATATGATAAAATTATAAGGATTTAGAAGAACTTCCTATTCTGACTACTTCTAAATACAACAGTTGTAGGTTAAAGGTTCTACAAAATGATGATTTTTTTAAGAGGTATTTGTCCGAAATCAGACGAGCAATTGTTAGATTAGTAGATTTAAGTGATTATTTCTGTATAATCCTGAGTACTTCTAAATACAACATTATTTTATTTCTTTAACAATTTTGTTTATACAAAACAGAGTAAATTCTATAATAAAAGCAGAAAAACATTGCATTAAATACTAGAAAAAGGAAATACACTAGAGACTGATGCCACCATTTCAAAATCTTCAGAGCAAGGATATTCAAGTTTGGAAGCGAGCTGCCAACCAAAGAAGGCATAATTTCCACGGACTAACTAGAGATAAACTGAGATGGAGCCACTGTGTCCTTACCTGAAGAGCCTCCATCTAAGAGCAAAGATCATCCACCTCATCATGATCCTGCTGCATGGCGGTTATGTGTTGAATCAAAATTTCAAGGATGAACGTCACTTGGGAACGAAGATCGTGAACAGAGACTTGCAATTCTTGCAACAATGTCATGCACACAGTCCATACCTTCTTTGATAATTGATGATTCCTTCCCTGAGTAAAACAAGATCCAGACCACCTTCTTCCAATTGACAGCCAATCTGGGAGACACACCAATTCCACCCTGTTCTAATCTTCTTCCTTGGCTGGAATTGCCACCAGAATGTTAATACACCCACATTGCCACTAAATATTGTGCAATTTAATCAAATCATGGCTTTCACGGAATTTGGCAATTTAAATTTGGATAAAATCTCTATTTTTTGTTGTTTAAATTGTATTTTTGAATGCATAAATGGATTCAGCGTGCTGAAAAATTCCCAAAACATTTTAATTATACAAATTTAACCACTGAAATCTTCAAATCCAACCATTCCTCACCAGATTTTGGACAAAATCAAACAAAAAAAATCACCAAAAAACCACCAAAAAATAAAACGTTTACACTACTCTCTAAAAATGAAAATGTGATGCCACCTACCACCCTCATGAACACAACAACCTGTAACCAGTATCTCGTTCTACGTACCTGCAACATTATCCCACCTTGAGCCAGGGAATGACGTGGGAGTTGACTATATACCGAATAAATCTTAGAGTGGATGCGAAGCACGGGGAGGAGTGTGACTTTGTTATGTCAAATTTATTGCATGCAATTTCCACATAGAGAGATTGAAGCCAACGCCTAAACTCATAGAAAGAGAATTGAAGCTGCCAGTATAATATGGAAAAAATTGAAGGTTGATCAGAGATATTCTAATTAAATTTATTAAACCAAGTTGCCTCCTGATGATCCCAGTCTTGGGGACAAGAAATCCTAAGCTGATGAGAATTGAAATATATTCTGAGATCTGGACAATGGCTTTGCTTGCAACTAAGCCCGGATGAGAAAACTCTCCTTTGAAAATTGTTATGTTTCTAGAAGGCCAGATCTACCAACAAAGAAACTTTGGAAGAGCCAACCAAAGCCTTTTGAAGATGGGCTTATTAAGAAAGGAGACTTGATAATGAGATTGTCTTCTTCTTAGCAATTTCCTTTTTGAATCCGATCAACTAACTCTGTGGCTGAGTTCTTGGAGAATGACTTGCCAAATATCCTTAGAGAAATCATAATCCCTAACTTTGTGGCTGAGTTCTTGGAGAATGACTTGCCAAATATCCTTGGAGAAATCATAATCCCTTGGAGAATGACTTGCCAAACATCCTTGGAGAAATCACAATCCAAAAACATATGAGAAAACTTTGTGGCTTTGCTTGCAACTAAGCCCGGATGAGAAAACTCCCCTTTGAAAATTGTTATGTTTCTAGAAGGCCAGATCTACCAATAAAGAAACTTTGGAAGAGCCAACCAAAGCCTTTTGAAGATGGGCTTATTAAGAAAGGAGACTTGATAATGAGATTGTCTTCTTCTTAGCAATTTCCTTTTTGAATCCGATCAACTAACTCTGTGGCTGAGTTCTTGGAGAATGACTTGCCAAATATCCTTAGAGAAATCATAATCCCTAACTTTGTGGCTGAGTTCTTGGAGAATGACTTGCCAAATATCCTTGGAGAAATCATAATCCCTTGGAGAATGACTTGCCAAACATCCTTGGAGAAATCACAATCCAAAAACATATGAGAACAATTTTTACTATCCGAACAACAAAGAACATACTTGGTAGGACCACGATGGACCCTATTGCATAGGTTCTCCCCTATGAGTAATACTTCATATCCTTTATGCACATAGTATCCTTAATCTCCCCATCCTCTTTTATCAGGTTCTGCCACATGGTGAGGGGAAGCTCCAAGCAGCTTAAGAAGTAAAGCATGAACTTTATCCTTAAGATGTGTTATCGCATAATCTATCATTTCCCAAAGCCTAAAGGCAAGTAGGCTTAGATTGACTTAACACAGAGGTAACTCTATCACTGTCACTTCAATAAGGTACTTCTTTCTCTTTAGGAGGATGAAAAACTCACTCTAAGGGATACGTCCCAGCACCTAGTTGGTTGATGAAGGAGGATAAGACAAGGTAATACCACCCCTCTATCTAGGTCACTCAAATGAATGAAGTCACTTGGAATGGTTGTGTCAAGGGGTTAAGGGGAAATAAGGTGAATGATACCTGCCCTTTACCAAAGAAACAACAAACATTATATGATAACCAATGATATCAATGCTTTCAATCAATGACTTCAATATAAAAGTCTGCTACCAAACAAGTTTATGCATAAAGGATAGATGTGTAGTAACAGTAATAATTCCAGAAATTGTAACTTATAAGGACAATGTAATAAAATATAAAGACCTTGCAATGATAATACTTTTGCCACTTACAGTTTCTAGATTAATAAAAGCCAAGTAATGACTTTAAAAGGTTGTAAAAGTACTTATAACATCAACAAATTAACAGTTATGACAACAGTAAGCAACTTCAGAAAAAGTACCTTGCTAAGGAAATTTAGTGAACACTTTTAGCATTTATTGATTGTGGCTTGCCTAGTACAAATTCTAGGTGGCTTATCAATCAACAAATGAGTTTAACAAGCTGTCAAAAGTTGTTGTAACAACAACAAAACAAGAGTGATGGTATATGCAAGAAACCTTCAGAAATGCACTTTGTAAGGAGCAATTTAGGCACACTTTAACTCTAGCTGATAATACTTTGCTTCATTCAATTTTCTGGGTTGATATAGTTAACTTGTAAGCTAAAATGAGCTGCTATATGATGGTTGTAGCAGTGTTAGCAACATTAGCAAGTTAGTACCTTAAAACTAGGTTAGTAAGTTAGGCTAAGTTGGTAGAGATAGCAAATGAAGTTGAGTGTAGTCTTGTCAAGGAATATGAGAAGAGGACTAGTGCTTTCAAGGGTAATGGAGTCAAGGTGGACGACTTCTTATAAGGCTGTAAATCAATTGATGATGATGCACACAAGTCTAAGAGGGAAAAGGCCTAGGAGAAGTAGTAACTTAAGTCCTCCTAGGCTTTGACCTCAAGAGACAAGATGTTAGGGTTTAGGAAATTCTAGGCCCTAGCTCCTTGCTCTCCTTAGCCTTCTTATGGAGTAGAAAACTTATGCAATAATAACCAAGTCCAAATCCTTAGAGTGCTAACAATTTAGGGCTCTAGGGTTTCACTAGTTACTAGATCAATTCAATGAGAATTTTGGCAAATAAAAAGTAAGAAAGTAACAATTTAAGTTTCTTACTTCAAGCATTAAGTACACCATGCAATTTCATAATCTTGTATGAGTAAATAAAACCATACAACAAACCATTCAATAGATGAAAAAATGGAGATTTCACTTATTTACAACAAGAATAATTATGAGAATACTATGCAAGATCACCATAAAAACTTCCAATATTGATCCAAGTTGCAAAAATAGCCTTAAACAAGAATGTCACCTCACAATTTCAGCCAATAACCCTCAATAGGGCACAAATTTCAGACCTATTGTCTTAAATGACAAGTTGTGATGTGTAAAATGAGAGTAATTTATGTTTAATTATAAAATAAATTGACCTATAATTATTTTTTAGGTCAAAACAAGGCCGACCTGGCCAAATTACAACAAAAATTGAATTTTGACATGATTAAAAGTAATTTGATCTGGAAACACCTCGAAGGGTGACATCATGTCATTCTAGGGTGACGTTGAGGCCCATAAGTGAAACATTGAGCTAGAAAAGTGGGGCGCTTGGCCTCTAGAGGCCCCAAATGATGCCCACACGTGCCACTAGGCTCATAAATGCCTCCAAAAATGAAACCCTAGCTCTGGATGATGTCTAAGGTTATGGTGGTGACGTTCAGGGCCCTCAAGAGCTAACGTCCACGCGGAAAGGAAAATGTCCCCTGGGTCTAGGTTTGCCAGGGTGCCTCCAAAGGAAACATCCTTCCTTTTCTCGGTGCAAGTCTTCAATTTCTTCTTACCCCTGGTTGGGGTTGCAACATCCATCTGTGGGATTTAAGCCCCCATGAAGGTCTGAGCTAATCATTCCCTCATGTGTACTTGTCCACCAAGAAAGGTCCTACAACAACAACACATGTGCCCTCCAGGGGTTCATAAGTCACATGGATCATAACATGTAAGTCACATCCAATAATTAAATTACCCAAACATGTGCATCAAACCCCCCTTAACCCAGACAAATGCTCAAAGACGTTATGCAATTTGACAAGTTAGGTTTGGAGAAGGTCTCAGGGTGTCCTATTGGGCTAACCTCTCTTAAGTTTGGGATGTTTCCAGGTCATGTAAGTGTATGAGGTGGCATGGGGTAGATGTTTGGGTATGGGGTGCATGTAATAACGGGGAAATGTAAAGTCTTACTTGTGGGTGCCTTTGTAGAGGGCGAGTTGCACCTTGTCATAAATGTAATTGTTTCCTAGTCCATTCATTGCCTTTTATTCTTAGCTTTATTTCTTTTTATCTTTTTATCTTTTTCTCTTGTGCTTCAAGGGAATAGTTGAAGGCCATTGTCCTATCTTGATGACCAGAGGTGACAACGTTATCCACAAACATTTCATGGAGATGAGAAGGTTGGCTCGTGATGAGACCCCCTTTCTATTGGCTATGCAACCAAGAGCTATTACCTTAACTTGGTGACTAGATAGTTGGTAGTGTCATACCTCTACATGCCCATGGTCATAATAGGACGACTCATGATGAGACCCCCTATCCATCAACTAATACCTTGATTGTTTATGCTATTTTATGGGTCCCCTTTTCTTACTGAGAATCGTTTCACTACTTTCTTAGGGATCCTTGGGTGAAGCATCTCGAAGGTTTCAAATTTGGCTTTTAACTCTTTCCAGCTACTTTTACCCTTTGGGCCTTTATCCCCTTCTTCCCACGAGGTAAGGTAAAACCCTTCCTAGTGTAGCCAATCCCAATGCCCAAACAAGGATAAGGGAGATGAAAGGAATAAAGATGGAAAATGGTAAGTATGGAGGGAACATAAGATGCCTTTTCAAAGACCCACCCAGTAGCAACCCATCCTAAAGGGAAATCAACTTACTAGGGAACCATGTTACCCTTCCATGTATGAATGAGGGAAATAGCATAATTTCCAAGCTTCCAAGCAAACATCGTGAAATGAAGAAGGATTCGATACAACATATTCAAGTGCTTCAAAAATCAAAGTGATACATATCATGATACTTGGACTCATTAGCTCATGGAGAAAGACTCGCTGCTACTTCATGACCAGGCTGGTGTGATGGATACTGCTGCTGGTGATATGTGGAATACATTTAATAAAAGAGGGGCCCTCCGGGGCCATGTTCAAGTTGTTTGGCTCTCGGTACTCCATGTCTAGGACCCATGGGCCTCGAGACATGATTTCCTTAGTTATCCCTAGGCTAGGGGATAACAAGATGTACAAGAGCATAACCTTGATCCCACCCTGACCAAGAACTTGAAGATCTGCAACAGGAAGATATATCATACATAGTGTGATTTTGTTGAGTCCTCATCCATTCCATAAGAGGGAGAAGAGAGGGATCCTAAATTAGGATTGGTTTCCCCAAGATACTATCTTTCCAAAGATCAATTCTTTTACCATTCCCAGAAATCCAAGTTAAGAGACTCTGAATTAATGGTAAGGATGCCTAAGGTAATTTCCAAATCTGGGATCCATTTTGAGCCATTGGGGCGTTGTCCAAGCTATGGAGCAGATCTCTTGAGAATTTGAAAAGGAGATATTTTTTCCACCACTCATTTCTTCTCGTGATCATCCTCCACAACAAATTAGATAAAAGAGTAATATTCATCAACGTTGTAACCTTTACACCTAGGCCCCCATGTGCCTTAGGGGCACACACAATGTTCTAGTTGATTATGTGAAAAAAATTATCATTTGTCTTTCCTCCTTTCCAAAGAAACTTCCTTATCTTTCCAGCCAATATGTTTTTTATTCCTACTAGGGCCAATAAGGAGGAGAATTGAAATATTGGTAAGGCAGAGAGAATTGACTTAAGCAACACAAGCCTACTAGTTATATTGAGCCAATGTGCCCCCCATTGCTTGAATTTTTATTTTATTTTAGAAATGATGAGATGTCAGGCTTCTGAGTGCATATATTGAAGACAAATAGGCATTCCCAGATATTTAAAGAATCTCTAGTTCAATACAAAGGAGAAATGAGGGATCCTAGTTATCGTTGAGAGAGCTTTGAGACTTACATCCTAGGAATATAGATGAATTTTTCCATTATTCACAAGCCCCCTCAAAGTTTCTTTAAATTTATCAAGTGCTTCCTTAAAGTGTGAAGCAATGATAGTGGAGGCTCCCCCCAAGAACAAGATATCATCTACGAATTGGGAGTGGTTGATATTTTTTACTCCTCTAACAATTATAATCCCTGGTATGGATCCTAATAGGCATTCATGCTCCAATATTCTTCTAAGGACCTAAGTGATCAAAATTTAAAGCAAAGGGGAAAGAGGACAACCCTAATGTAATTCTTTGGATGCCGTAAAGAAGGTAGTAGGTCGACCATTAACAAGAGGGGAAATCCATGTATTATTGATACACACCAGTATCCATTTGATGAAATCATGACCAAAACAAAACTTATGGATAACATTGAGAAGAAAACCGTGATGAGCTCTATCAAATGCATTAGCCATGTCAATATTAATAATCATTCCTTTTTCTCCCCTGGCCTTACTGGAATATATGGCTTCTTGGACCAAATGATGTTGTCCAAGATTTGTCTCTTTTCCACAAAACCCCCCTAATTTGGTGATATCATCTTGTGCAATGTCCATTTAAGGCTGTTAGCTATGTTTTTTCCATAATTTTATATGAGACATTACAAAGAAAAATTGATCTAAACCTTGAGAAGGAGGAAGTAGACTTCTCTTTTGGAATCAAGGCTAGGAAGGCAGAGTTAGTTACACCTCCAATTATCACCAATTTGTGGACATACTGTATAATTTTGACTAAGCCAAATTTAATAATGGACCAACATCTTTAATAAAAATGAGTAGTGAAACCATCTGGCCCTAGTGCTTTGTCTGACTCAAAATGATGGATTGCCAAAAAAATTCTTCCTCTGAAACAAGATAGATTAAATCAAAATTCTATTTTGAGCCGATTAGAGAGGGGATCTGAGAAAGAGGCTAATCATCACTTAAGTATTTCCCAACCTATCCTAATTCAAAGTATAATTCCTCAAAATGCTTGAAGGTCACTTTTTTAATTTCTTCAAAACTGGAGATGAGCTCCCCCTTTGATTTCTTTATCTCTGTTACCTTATTTTCCCATAGTATGACCTCCATTTGAAGATGAAAGAAGGAAGTGATCCTCTCTTTAGCTTGAAGCTAAAGGCTGCGGGATTTGAGGCGCCACAACTCTTTCTTCTTTTTGAGGGCCGATTGCAGATTCTTGAATGCCGCCTAATCTTCTTGAAGCAAATCTACAAAAACTTGATTTTCCTCTAGCTTACAGTTGACTTCATCCATGTTCCTCTGAAAATGTTGGAGTTCTTCCTTAGGGGATTGAAATTTGATTATGGCCCAATCCTTAAGGGCCCTCTTTGTGACATGAATCTTATGCTCCCAAATAAAGATAGGGGAACCTATGACCCAGTGGATCCATACATTAGATACTAGGGAAACAAATGAAGGTTCATTCATCCAAAGAGGGTTAAAGTGAAATGACATAGGACCTAAAACTAGAGATTCAGAAAAGAGAAGAGAAACGGGATGGTGCTTAGAGCCTGTGCAGGGAAAAATAAGAGAGGACACAGAAAAGGAACCAATAAAAAAGGAGCTATGAACCAAGAATTTGTCCATCCTGGCTACAATACCCTTTTATTAGAACAAGTAAATATTCCCTTAGATGAATGAATATTAATCAAATATAGGGTGGAAATAAGGTATCCCATCTTTTCTTGAAAGAGGTCCCTAATAATGGAGCCACCTCTTTTTTCTTTCTGATGAAGTGTAGTGTTGAAATCCCTAGCTAATTTTCTCCAAAATTCAAGTCTGATATTCCCTGAAAGGAGTTCCATCATTCCAATTTCTCATGATAATTATTAGGCACATAAATATTAAATAGGTGAAAAAAATTACTTAATGGTAGATGAGTAAACTTGAATAAGATCTAGTGAAGAGAAGTGTGGATTTCCTCCAACTGGAAAATATTAGGGTTCTAAAGAGTACAGAGTTCGTCGAAAGTGCCCCCTGCACTGTCGACCACCCCTTTACTATTTTTCCAAAGGTAAGAAATTTCTTGAAGGACAATGGTGTACTTTAGTTTTGTCTCCTAGATCAACAACACCTGGGGTTTTTCAGATTTGATAAGTTGCTTCACAATTTCCATGTTTTCCTTACTCCCCAAGCCTTTGCAATTAACAAAGTTACCAACTTAACGAGAACTCTCTAAAGTTCTCGTTTTTCGGAGTGGCTATTTTTAACCCTAAATAAAAAAGTGGCACTACCGGTAACACCTTTTTTTTTACAGTGGTTAAAATTCAGGCTCACACATTGACAACTGGTGTCATTATGGACAAAGTCTAAAATTTACCCTCCAATAAAAAAACGATGCTACCAGTAGCATTGGGTTTTTTTTGGAGTCAAAATTATAACTTGATTGAAATTGTTCCCTCAACAACTGGTACCATTGTCGATAAAAAACTCAAATTCAACTCCTAAATCATTAAATGAAAGCTTTTTGATCTTCGCCAATTAATACTTTTAAATGCAGGACAATTTTAATTTATAAATTTTTAATCAAGTCGGCTATATCTAAACCCTAATTCTAGAGTTAGACAAAAAGAAAAAGCAAAATCAATTAAATTAATAAATTAACAAACGAATTGATCATGATTAATAATTATTACTCGGACAACACCTTCGAAACTCCTCACCACATAAATCTCAAAACAGTCCTAAATCATTGCATAGATTTTTATTGTTTATTTTTTTTTAAACCTTTTTAAAGTTTTTTTTCCATAAATTTGTTTTTTATCTTTTTTTCTTAGTTTTTGTATATAATTTAAAAAAAAAAAAATTTCCTTTTAAAGTTTTTATTTAAATTTTTTTTAATATAAATTTGCTTTTTATTTAAATTTTTTTTTTTTTAATTTCAATTCTTTTATTTTTCTTATTTTTTTTAGTTTTTAATTTTTCTAAAAAAAATAAATTTGAGTTAGAGTTTTTGTTTTTAAAATGGGAGAGTGTGTCACCTTTGTGACACTAAGAAGGTTGAAGATGAAAAACATTTTCTCTTAGATTGCCCAACCTATACCCAGATTAGATCTCATTTTCAAAATATTTGTCACACTACCAACCTTCCGAACCTCTTAACTCAACAAAACTATGATGATATTGGAAAGTTTTTCTTAATGTTTTTCGAGCACATACACAAAATTCTAAAGAATCACAAGTAGTCACTTACCCTCTTAAGGTCCGATAGACCAATTTGGTCTTAGTGGATGTTAATCATCATCATCATCATAAAAAACTTAAAATAAAAAATTAATACAAAATAAATAAAAATACTTAAGGAAACTTAAAATTACAAACACAAAAAATTAAGAAATTATATTAAAAAAACTTTAAAAAATTGAAATATAAAATTTCATATAAAATTTATAAAAAAATAAAAAACTATATTAATAAATATATATTAAAATATATGAATACTATCTTATGTTTAAAAATATTAAAAACTTCAAAAATTGTATGATGATGATGATGATGATGATGATGAACGTCTAGTAAGACTGAATTGGTCTATGAGACTTTAAGAGGGTAAGTGATTACTTGCGATTCTTTAGAATTTTGTTTTTGTGCTCGAAAAGAATTAAGAGAAGCTTTCCGAGATCACCATACTTTTGTTGAGTTAAGAGGTTAGGAATTAGGTTGGTAGTGTAACAAATATTTTGAAAATGAGATCTAATATGGGTAGAGGCTGAACAATCTAAGAGAAAGTGATTTTCATCTTCAACCTTCTTAGTGTCACATAGGTGACACACTCTTTCATCCCATGGCATTTTAGGAATTGACAAATGCCCATTTTCACTATGGAGCTCGTGAGAATTTGTTCTTATCTTAGCTATGCTTATTTTTTTCTTTACACTTGGCAAAACAAATAGATAATTTTGATCTTCTAGATTAGGGTTGATTACATCCTTATAATACCTTAATTTTCTTTTTTCCTCTAACTCTTTATCACACCGCATTTTCTCCTTAAATTTTGATATGACGTTTTTTTTAATAGTATTTGTATTCTATAAAATGGTGTCTTCCATGATTCCTCAATAGTTTAGCCAAGACCAAGCATCTTTATGCCATCCTCACTTGAGTCGATGGTGGTTATGACTGGATTTTGAAGCAATTTTAGGAAGCTTCTTGTCTTCCATGTTGTTTAACTTGTTCTTATACATTTGGTATCTAATCACAACCATGGTCTCAATGGCGTAGAGGCGTGTTTCTAAGAGGAGGATGGGATAGGGCGTGTTTCCTTTAATTTTGAGATTATAGGTTATAAAATTCTTTTGTGTTTGCTCTAACTTTCTCCAGGATTCACGAGAGATACTACAACCCCATACTTCACATCCATAAAGAACACCAGGTGTAACAAGAGTCTCAAAGAGGAGTTTCTTCTTATCCCAACTCCAAAGATAAGGTGATTTACAATTGTTTTCAAGCCCATAATAAGCTTTCCATCCCCCAATAATCTTTTTCTCAATGTTATAATTCCAATTGAGCTTGTGGTGAATATCAATTTCAAGATATTTGTATGAAGTCACTTCCTCCAAGTTGTTGTTGTCATATACAAAGCTATCATAAGGGATCTTATTGGATTTAATAATCATGACCTTAATCTTCTCAATATTAACAGTCATACCCATATTGGAGCAAAAATCCTTGAGGATTATTAGTTGATTTTCAAGATCATGGGGACTCCTTGCCATAAGAACGATATCATCGGCATAAAGAAGAAGATTGATGACTATACCAATGAGAGTAGGGCCGACACAACCTGCTTTTTCCAAGCAATCTTCTAACTTGTCAATGTATGTGCCAAAAAGGGTAGGGGATAAGGGACAACCTTGTTTGACTCCGATATTGTAGTTAATCGCTTTTGACTAGCCCGCAGTGTTTTTAAACTTAGCAATAATGTTCTTATACATCCTTATTACAAAAGCCCTCAACTTGAGAGGGACATTTATCTCTCCCAACCTATTCCAAAGGTTTTTCCTTGGAACCATGTCAAAAGCTTTTCTAAAGTCAACAAAACAAAAAAAAATATTGGTTTTAGTACTATGGAACTCTTTTGCAATAATCCTAAAGGTAACAAGATGGTCCACAGTTGAATGATATCTCCTAAACCTGTCCTGGCCTTTAGCTCTTTTACCGTGACTTTCTAGCCAAAGGATAATCTTCTTTTCCAAAATAATTCCATAAAGCTTGGCTAAAATCAGGCTAATCATAATGGTTCTATAATTAGAGGGAATGTTTCTATCGCCATTTTTAAAAATAGGAACAATGACGCTTTGCGTACAGGGTTTAGGAAAGCCCCGCTTCACTGATAAATTGAAGAGCTTGTGTATGTGAGGGAGAAGGATAGGTCCTCTGATTTAAAAAATTTCATCTTGGTAGCCTTCAATGTCCTTAGCTTTCCCATTTGCAAGTCGCTTAGTACCAAAATCTATCTTAATACTAAAATCTATCTCATCTAAAGAAAAAACTTCTTCCTTTGTAGAGACAATAGGAATGGTGTCCATGGAATTAGGGAAATCGTAAAGACTTTTAAGGTACAAATTCCAGTCCCTTAAGGGAATCCTATTATTTTCCTTAGTATTGCGGTTTAGAACTTGGCTCCAGAACTTCTTAGGATCCAACTTATATAGTTGTGAAAGTTTCTCTTTCCTTTTATTGATATAGTACCTTTTTTTCCTTTTAATTAGGGATTTGTACGTATTGATCTTATTGAGTTTTAATGACTCATTAGAAGAATTCCTAATGGCTTTCCTAGAAATTTTACATTATTTATCATACCAAGGTTTGGTCGTTCTATTATTTTTTTTATAGGACACGTTGAAAGAGAACTTGTTAATAGAAGTGGAAAGGGCAGTTGTAAAATTATGATAGATTTCTTCAATGTTGTCCTTACAAGTTAGGAGATTTAATTTACTATTTAAATCCTTTAAGAAAATGTCAACTTTACTTTTGTCAAAGTGAAAATTCCTTTGATTATCAGAATTCTCTTCAATGATGCTCCTATGCATGGAAAAGTTTAGAGTTAGGGTTAAAGGTTTATGATCAGAGTCAGGCTCATGGTCATTTAAAAGGTCAAAAGTTGCTATTTGGTTGGAAACGGGGATATCATATATCACATAATATACAACACTATTACCTAGTCCATGAATACAAGTCATCTGGTTGGAGTTTGGCCACTTCATTACTCCATTGCAAATTAGTAGGTCTTGAGAGATGCAGATCTTGACGAACTCAGTACCAAACAAATTCTCANTTAGGTCTTCAAAACTTCTTTTGTAGCTATTAGATAAAACAAGGTCCTCATCTAGCCATAAAGGATTATGGTTGGAATCAATACTTAAAAGAGTAGCTTGTTTAGTTGCAATCCTATCATTAAAGTCTCCTAGTAGGAGGATATTACCTTCATTTTTCAAACTATAAATATCTTGTTCTAAATTATTATAGGGACAATTGTTATCTAGATTGTTTTTCTTATAAAAGTAGAATTAATAGGTGCAAAACAAAAATTTTGTATATACATATTCTTAGCATTGGTGTCTGAAATTTCTATCCAAATGTACTAATTGAGAGGGTCAATCTTATGAAGTTGAATGTGAGGAGAAATGCTCTTTCTGATATAAAAATGTATTCCTCCTATCCCTCTATGATGGGATTTTTTGTTCCATGCCGACCACAAGACAAATCCTTCTATGTTAGGAACCTTAGACTCCTCATGCTCCCATGTTTCAACTAGACAGATAATATCAATATCACTCAATATCCAACTTATCATAGGACCTTTGCACCATGGAAAGCCACGACGGTTGCAAAAAAGGATTCCGAGTGTCCCCAATTCTTATTTATTATTATCCTTCTGGTCTCTATCCCTAACAATAGCTTTTCAGTTTCTAATTATTGCCCATTTTCCTTCTTTCCAGACTTCTTTTACCTTTTGAACTTCCTTCCTTAATTCAACTTGGTCTTCAAGAATGAGGTCTTCATTTATAAATATTCTTGACCCTTTTAAGCTCGGAGATTTACTAAGTATGCTATATTTATGGTCATTACAACTTACTTTGACACGAATCAACCTATCTTTGTGATCAATTATTTTTCCTAGCCTCTTTGCTTCTATGAGGTAATTTGTATCAATTTGTGGTTTATTATTTAATTCTTCTTTTACTATTGCTAGCGTATCCTCCTCTTGTTATTATTTTATACCAAAAATTACGAGGTTCAAAGATCTTTTGTTACGCTCATGGTCCAGTTCGATTATCTTATTCATTTCCTCTTTGATGGGTTTGATATCCAATTTGTTTTCCATATTACCGAGGGTCAAATTGTTGGTTAGTTTTTCTTCTAGCTCTTTAATCCTATCTCTCAAGTTGTGATTTTCTTCAACCCCTCATTCTTGGGTTGATTGTTTATGTTTTTTCATTTCTTGAATCCTATCCTTCATTGTCTGCAATTCACTCTTAACCCTAAGAATCTATCCTCTATTTGAGTTTGAATGGTATCTTCAAATTTTTTTTTATCAATCATTGCCTCTAGCTCTATTTGGAGTTTTACTTCTCTTTCTTCACTCATTTTTTCTAATGATTCTAACTCTATTTGGATTTTGACATCTCTCTCTTGTCTCCTTTTTTCTACTGATTCCATATAATCGTAAAGGATCTCTAGGGTGATTTTGGGGGGCCTTCCCCTGTTAGGCTGAGTTTTTGGAATAGGTGGTGGAGTGCTCATATTGAAAAGAAGAGAAAAAAATGTCACAATTGTTATTTTGGATTGACTTTAAAAATTGTTTTTTTTTTTTGAATTGATAATAATGATATTAATTATTATCTCTCAAATCAACTT
>JASDQU010199828.1:0-11923 GCA_032191745.1 Picea mariana
AAAAGAAGAATTACAGTTTCTAGGCAATTGTGTCCTTCACTCCAAGACGACTTCATAGAGAGTGGAACTTCTGCTTAGTGAAGGTCTTGGTAAAGATGTCTGCCTTCTGTTCTGCTGAAGGACAGGACTGTAGGTCGATGATCCTCTCATGTACTAAGTCCCAGATGTAGTGCATGTTGATCTCGATGAGCTTCATCCGCTGCCTCTGAAATGGATCTCTGTAGAACTTCAAAGTGCTCTAGTTGTCACACCAGATGGCAATCGGTCGATGAAATTGAATGCCCAACTCAGTGAGAAAATGTTGTAGCCACATAGACTAAATGGTTATGTTACTACCCCTCTGTACTCTTCCTCGGCTGAAGAAAGACAAATAACAACCTGCTTCTTGCTCGACCAACAGATAGGCCCAGAACCAAGACCGAGTGAGTAACGAGATGTGGACTTGCGATCAGTGCTATCGCCAGCCCAGTCAGAATCAGTAAACTTGATGAGATCTAATGTAGAGTCTATTGCATAATGAATTCGAAAGGTGATGGTGCTCTGTATGTATCGAAGGATACACTTTGTAGCCTTTTAATGTAGCTCATGCAACTTCTACATGAAATTGGAAACTGCACCAACTGCATAGAAGAGGTCTGGTCTGGAGTGTGTGAGATACAACAAGCTCCCCACTAGTTGTCTGTATAGTGTGTTGTCAACTAGTGGAGTGTCCGTGCCATCCTTAAGTTTGACTCCTGATAGGAAAGGAGTTGAAGCAGACTTGCAGTCTGCCATGTGAAATATCCCAAGGAGATCTCGTGCATACTTGGCCTGAGACATTTTGATGCCTTATGCATCCTAACTGATCTCGAGTCCAAGGAATAAGTGTAGCAGACCCATGTCCGTCATCAAAAACCTGTCATGTAGAATCCTCTTGACTGCAACAATCATTGAAGTTGAGCAATCGGTGATCAACAAATCATCAACATACAGAACTAAGAGTAGAAGTGAATTAGTCGTCCTGATCATGTAGACATTCAGGTTTGATTTACAATGTACAAAGTTATGTGACAGCAGGTAGGAATCCATATTGGCATACCATGCCCTCGGAGCCTGCTTGAGGCCATAAATAGATTTCTTCATTCGACAGACCAAAGATGAATCATGCATAAATCCCTAGGGCTGCTCCATATATATCTTCTCAGAGAGATCACCGTGAAGAAATGCATTCTTCATATCCATCTGATGGACTTCCCATCCCTTGGCCGCCGCAATGGAAAGTGCTAAATGTATGGAATCCATCTTCGCTACTGGAGCAAAGGTCTCATCATAGTCAATTCCATGCACATGATGAAAGCCTTTAGCAACAAGCCTAGCTTTGTATATGCTAATATGTCCATCCACTGCGCTCTTGGTCCTGTAGACCCATCTCCATCTGACAAGTTTCCTTCTAGAAGGAAGGGGAACCAGATCCCAAGTCTGGTTCTTGAGGAGGGAGTTGTACTCCTCCTGCATGGAGGATTCCCAAAAGGGATTTCCAGCAGCCTCGCCATAAGACTATGGATATGAAGACTGAACCAAGAAAAGATTCCTAGAGGGAAATGGTTCAGTGGCAATGAGTGCAATAGGAGGATTCTCGAAATTAGATCGAGTCCTCCTAGTATCGGCTAGATCACCAACACGATCCCCTGCATCCTGAAGAGTAGTATGTGCCCACTTGGGCCTCCGCTCTGGTTCTGCATCTGCATCTTGATGTTCTGAATCTGCATCTAATTGTACTGACTCTGTATCTGGATCATCTGAGTCCTCTAAATCAGAACTCTCATTTGAAGAAGAGTCGGCATGTGCATGATCATCGTCTCAGACAGGTGGAAGAATGAAGGTGTCTGCATGCGACTGCCGAGGAACATGTAAAACACTTTCCTCAAATTGGACACTTCTCCCAATGATGAGTCGGTCTGAGGAAATATCAATAAGTCTATATCCCTTCACACCGTTAGGGTATCCAACAAAAATACACTCAATGCTCTGTGGATCAAGTGCCTTCCTCTTTTAAGAGGGAATTCGAGCCCATGCACGTGAACCGAAAATACGAAAGTGGGTCACTTCCAGTTTGAGGCCACTCCAAGCCTCATAGGGGGTCTTATCCTTGAAAAATCTATAGGGAGATCTATTTTATATGTAGGTTGCACAATTAAGTGCTTAGGCCCATATTCTTTGTGGTAGTGACTTTGCATGCAACATGCAAAATGCCATCTCTTTTAGAGATCTATTTTTTCGCTCAGCAACTCTGTTTTGCGGTAGAGTATAGGGAATTGTGTGCTGCAACTGAATCCCTACCTCATGAAAAAGATTTTGGATCTCATGATTGACATACTCTCCCCTATTATCAGTTCATAGGACTTTGATTTTCTTTCCTGACTGTGTCTCAACCAGAGCTTTGAAATCTTTGAGGTGTTGAAAGACCTCAGATTTTTGCCTGAGAAAGTAAATCCATGTGAAACGTGAGAAATCATCAACAAAAATGAGAACAAACCTCACTTTGCTGACTGATGGATGCAGAAAAGGACCCATGAGGTCACTATGGATCAGATCTAAAGGAGCAGAAGCCCTGTGAGTCTTTCCTTTGTCAAATTTCTCTTGAGGGTGTTTTCCAAGAACACAAACCTCACAAAATCCTTTGGAGAAATGGATGTCTGGTAGACCATCAACCAATATTTGCTTGCTAAGCTGTTTCATATATCTGAAATTCAAATGTTCGAACCTTTCATGCCATATCCTACTACTTTCATCAACATGGGTAAGCAGTAAAACAAAACGTGGTTCAATAAATTCAGAAAATGTATACAATCTAGATTGATGATTTACCTCACCGGTAGAAACCCTGGAATTAGTTTGCATGTCATATATGTCCACTGCATTTGGTGTGAATATGACTTTCTTTCGATGTCGAAATTCATCATCTAATACACAGGGAGAAGATTGACAAAAAGTTTGTGAACGTGCAACACATTCTCGAAGCTTTCGTTGGTGAGTTCAATCCTTCCTTTGTCGGTGACCTCGATTGAAGAGTTGTCCCCCATCAGAATAGGAGGACCTTTGCATGCATCCAATGAAGAATAGACTACTTTTTTGGCAGCCATGTGATGTGATTCTCCTGAATCTACGATCCAAGCATCATGAGATGAGTTGATGGCAATTAAGGCATGGCTAGAATTGCCTTTCTTGGGATTATGATCTTCTGGCTTCTTCTTCTCGGCACCCTTGGGGATCCGATCTCCAAGGTTGTTTTGCTAAAGTATTTGAGTCATTAGATCTATTTTTTTCTGCATGCATGCGGATTCTGGATGGAATCCTTTATGGCAGTACGTGCATTTCTCCCCTTTTCTTCCCTTTCCACCTTTGCACCCGGAGGCATCAATGAAGGGTTTTGAGTACCCTTCCTTCTTCGGATGTGCATGAGCTTTCCTTTTGTCTTTATATTCATATTTCTGATACTGATGGCTGCCATCTTGCACAGTAAGTGCATGCACCTTTGGGCCTTTGATTTTGCCTATGTTGATGAGCTTGGTTTGCTCTTGTGTCAGGGATTCGATAAAGCCCTCAAGAGAAGGCATATTCCAGGTGGCTCCAGAGGCGAATTTGACTGAATGGAATGTGGATACGAACACAGAGAATTCAGGACCAAGTTTGGAGAGAATGGTGAGAACCATTTATTTCTCCTCCTGCATAATTTTATCAATATAAAGATAAAATGGATTTATGCTTATTTATTTTAGTGAACGATTCTTTTTTAGATCATCATTGTTATGTATATGTTTTAAAAAAGAATTTGATACTTTGAAATTTACTAAATATGAGAAATCAACTCTTATAAGCTAAACAAAATATTAGGAAATTTACATCATTATTAAGTTGAATAATAACAAAGTAACCATTCTCAATGATGAAGAAGGTGAGTAATAACATTGCATATACATATTTCATTATAATTTGATCATAAGAATGACATGCAAGAGAGATTACGTAGATCCATATATAAGTTGGATCTATCGAAGAGGGGCCATATTTCTTAAGGTTTAATCTTTTTAATCATTTACTTCCGTGTCATGTATTAATTCATTCATATTAAAAGATAAAAAAATGCACCTTATAGATCCGAGTTTATGATGGTTTAATTTTTTAAATGATGTCATGTACACATATGTATGTATACATAGTTATTTATTGTTTAGCTCGTTTCTTGTTATCACTTAATGTAATGATTATCTGGCAGCATCTCCCATACTAAGTTATAGAGCACCTTGCTACTCTTGGTGCTCCAGGCAATTGTTATTTGATTAATATATCTACTCTATCTTATTTTTTAATCTCCAAATTATAGATTAATCCAATCAACCGATAGCTATAGTCAACTACCAAAGGTAGAGGTAAAAAATAAAAGATAAAATTAAAAACTTACAACATTATTACAAATATTTATTGATTATTTTTTGTGTGTAATTTTTTCCAAAAAAAAGTCATAAATTCTATTTCATTAAATAAAGAATTACATTCCATATGCACCCAGGGTGTAGAGAGTTTTTTTTTAATGTAAATTTATTTAAAAAAAAATTAATTAATTAATTTTTACCTAACACCACTTTTGATTTAGGAATCAATTTCAAGGTTTTTCTAGCAATGGTATCTATTATCAAGGCCACATTTCCAATCAATCCATAGTTTTAACTTCGAAAATAAAGTTGGTCCTACTGGTAACACCACTTCGTTTGGAGGTGGCTAAAATTGTGACTTTTGAAATCGTTGAAATCGTTGCCTTGACAAGACGACAAAAACCTTAAAATTGACCTTTTTTAAGGTTTTTGTTGTCTTGTCAAGGAAATGATTCCAATGATTTCAAAAAGTTCGCAATTGTAGCCACCTCCAAAAAACGTGGTGCTACCAGTAGCACCACTTTTTGATTCTAGGGTTGATTTGGTGTTTTTTAATGCAAAAATATGAGTTTTTTGGACCAGAGTTCTTGTTTTAAAGTCACAGTTCTCATTAAGTTGGTAACTTTGTTAAATAATTATGGCATAGATAGCTATATATTGCATTTAAATAAATGCCATTTATTCTTTTGGTCATCGTAACATATAAATGTTTTTTTTTAATATAAAAAATAAATTAAACATCAAGCACATTGTTTTGTCAACCGAGTTTTGTGAATCATCATACATATTTGCCTCTTTGCGTGCTTGCACCTTGTTGAATTCGGATGTCAAAAGTAATTGAATTTGGATGTTACTATTTCAAAGTAATTGAATTTGGATGTTACTATTTCAATGGAGTTTAGGTCTGCTATACTCAATTAGAATTGAGAGCTTTCCTCGTCCTCTTTCGAATGAAATACTATGTTGAAGAATGTTCCTCTTTTTAGAGTAATATTTTTATGGAAGTTTTAGGAAAAACATAAAAAAAATAGTTTACTCACATCTATGCAAACTAACAATGCTTGGATGACAAAGAGACACAATAACCAAGACGCCATTAATCTGTTTTCCAGTGAATGAATGAATTAAGTCCTGTCACCTGTGCCATCTACCAAGCGAGGCTGAGAAACCCGAACCAATAGCATTTTATATCACCTGTTTAAAATTTTAAAGAGGAACGAGTCAACGATTAAACTTTTTGAAGCTTTTTTCATTTGTGTGGTCGAAAGTCCAATTTGACTTCAAATAAAAAAAATATAAATACCACCCACACGATTTAGATTTTTTCCCCACCTTTAACAAAACTTTTCTATTTTTATGTTGTTAATTATGTGAAACCCATGTATGCATCACGTGGGCTCTCACTCATTTGTGAAATTAAGGCCATGGCAAGTTAATTAAATTTTATGTGTCTTTGGTTGATAAAGTTTTGAAAAGCTAGAAATCATTAGCGCTAACAATTTGATATTACGGTGTTAGGAAGAAATTGTGAAAATGTGTTTTTGAAATCCAATTCAATGGTGCGGCGTGGAAGAGTGTGTCTTTTCATAACATTTTCCATCCCACTTTTGGCATTTGTAATTGCAATCCCACTTTTGGCATTTGTAATTGCAATTTGTCCACTTCAAAGAGATAAGGCTCAATTATATGCAAATTAAGGACATCAATTTGGTTATAATTTAGTTTTGAGCTGAGAGGGTTAGACTCGGACATAATTGTTGAGTCCTCAAAACATATTCTTTTTTGTCACTTTTCTATCCTAAACTTCCATCCAAAGCTTATACCTATGAACCAATTTATATCCTATGTTATCCCTTTTTACCATTAATATCATGTGTTGCTCCCTTTTATATCACCTTAAACATATACGATCAACTGCTACATAATTGCATGCTAGACTCTGGAGCCTCACATAACGTGATGCCTAAAATTATTATGGACAGATTGGGTCTCCAGATCACCAGACCTTACGGAGATCTTTACTCATTTGATTCGAGAAAAGTTAAGTGTATGGGAATGATAAAGGATTTAGTAGTCACCCTGGCACAGGTCCCAATTAAGGGCATCTTGATGGATGTGGTCATTGCTGATATTCCCCCCAAGTACGGCTTACTGTTGTCTAGGTCATGGGGAGCCAAGCTGGGGGGTTCTCTTCAACTGGATATGACGTATGCCACGATTCCTATGTTTGGTGAGCAATTTACTCGATTGTACAGGGAGACGAGGTTAGCATATACAGTAAGCGACCATCAAAATCCGAACAATTTCCCTATTTACATTGCAGATCAAGATTTAGGAAATTGTATCTTATCTTTTGACGACGGTTTAGATGGTTGCACAGAAGAAAACGATATAGAGCATGAAGAGTCAAGTTACATGACCGAGGATATGTGTAGCACCGGTATCTGGTTTTTTTTTTTTTACGGTGCCTTGTCTTGCGAAGGGGCTGGTGCAGGAGTGCTTTTTGTGGCACCTGAAGAAAGGTTCGTTGTCCCTTTTTCTTACAGACTACAATGGGATATATATTATACTAACAATGTATGTGAATACGAAGCCTTGGTCTTAGGATTAGAGGCTGACAGGAGGCTAAAAATAAAAAACCTAGAGGTATATGGAGATGCGGAGTTGATAGTCAAACAAATAAATTAGCAATACCAAGCCAAGCATCCCAGATTAAGATCGTACAAAAATTGTGCCTGGGATCTAATGGAAAAAAAATTCTCGTCTGTAAATGTCCACTTCATCCCACGCACAAAAAACTTACAGGCTGATGCATTAGCTAAAGCAGCTTCAACTTTCACTCCTCCTACAACCTTTAAATTGAAGTATCACATAGATATAAGACACAGACCATCTATACTGGATAATATCCAGCACTGGCAGGTTTTTGAGGATGATGAACAAACTAAGAAGTTTCTTGATGTAGTAGGTGAATTTTCCGAAACTCACGCGGATCAAGAAAATCAGAATGACCATATATGGATCATGCAAGAAGGGGAGGACCCTCAAGCTTTCCAAGACAAAATCGCAAATCATTGCATGTTGGTCCTAAAAAATAACCAGATTCCGAAAGGAGTGATCCCTCTAGAAAGACTATTTGATCAAAACAACATACCTGTAAAATCCACCTTACAACCCCAACCAGAAGAGGCTGAGGATTGTGACATAGGAACCAAAGAAGGGTCCAGGATGGTTAAAATATCTAAACTCCTCCCCCTTAAAATAAAAGGCAAGTATAAGGACCTACTCAGACAATTTAAAGACGTTTTTGCCTGGTCTTACGATGAGTTAAGAACCTACGACACTATTGTGATCGATCACAAGATACCTCTAAATCCTGGCGTCAAACTCTTTAGACAAAAGCTTAGGCAGATCAACCCCATTTTATTGCCTGTGGTCGAGAGAGAAGTGAAGAAGCTTTTAGAGGCAAAAATTATAGTACCTCTGAGATATTCTGACTAGGTGGCAAACCTGGTCCTGGTCAGAAAAAAGAGTGGGAAAATTAGACTGTGCGTGGATTTCAGAAATCTAAATAAGTCCTCTTTTAAAGACAACTATCTGCTGCCTAAAATGGATCATGTGCTAGAAAAGGTAGTTGGGGCGAACATAATGTCTATGATTGATGGTTTCTCTGGATATAATCAAATTGCCATGAATGAACAAGATAAAGAAAAAACAGCTTTTACTATCCGTTGGGGTACGTTCATGTATGATAAAATGCCTTTCGGTTTGATGAATGCAGGAGCCACGTTCCAACGCGCTATGGACATCACTTTCATCGAAGAGAGGGATAAGTTCGTAGTCATCTATCTTGATGATTTAACGGTTTTCTCCAAATCCGACGAAGAGCATTTGGTACATCTTAAACAAACATTCGAAAAATGTCGCAGGTTTGGTCTGTCCTTAAACCCCAAGAAATCACACTTTTCCATGCAAGAAGGTAAACTTTTGGGTCATATTGTATCTAAGGATGGAATTAAGATTGATCCTAAGAGGGTTGAAGCGATAGACACTATAAACATTCCTAGAAATGTAAAAGAAATTCAATTTTTCCTAGGAAAAATAATTTTTTTACGAAGATTTATCCCAAATTTTGTTGAAATTGTAAAATTGATCACAGATATGCTGAAAAAGAACAGCGAAGTAAAGTGGACAACAGAGGCCAAAGCGTCGTTTGCACACATTAAGAAAGTCATAGCCGAGGCACCTGTATTGGCAAGCCCCGATTATCTAAAAGAATTTATTATTTTCTCATTTGCCTCCGAACACACGATTGCTGCGGTGCTCCTCCAAAAAAACGAAGAAGGTTTCGAACAGTGGATAGTCTTTTTCAACAAGAGCCTCAGAGACACAGAACTTAAGTATGATATAATAGAAAAAAAAACGTACGCCATGGTAAAAGCACTGAAGGCATTTAGAACATATGTATTACACTCTAAGATAATCGCGTACATACCTACAAGTTCTGTGAAAGATATTTTGGTACAACCAGATAGCGATGGGAAAAGAGGACGATGGCTTGCCAAGATTCAAGAATTTGACCTGGAAATCAAACCTACTAAACTGATAAAGGGACAAGGCCTGGCCAAACTTTTGGCTGAATCAAATCTCAGAGCTCTGGATATAAACTGCTTGCAGGAATGTGAGGAAGACATGAACATAAACGAGCTTGATGAACGAACAAATACAATTAAGATCGAGGAGAAGTTCGTATCATCAGAATGGTACAGAAACATAGTATCCTACCTGCTGACTCTAAAATGCCCGAGTGAACTATCGCCATCAAAAGCCAGGACTTTAAAGCTTCATGCGGTTAAGTATTGTATTGCCGAAAATCAACTATATTGGAAAGACCCACTCGATTTCTTGTTAATATGCTTAGTTGAATCGAAAACAGAAAGGGTTATAAGTGAATTTCACGAAGGAGTGTGTGTGGAGGACATCACGCTTGGAGGGCCACAGCTTACAAAATTCTGAGGGCTGGGTATTACTGGCCAAAACTTTTCTCAGAAATTAACGCCAAGGTCCGAGCCTGTAACCCTTGTCAGCTATTTGTAGGCAAACAAAAACTCCCAGCGCTACCTTTAGTTCCAGTCAAAACTGAAGCCCCTTTTCAACAATGGGGGCTAGATTTTATAGGAGAGATTAATCCACATTCTAGCACCCAACACAAGTGGATCTTAACTGCCACAGACTACTTTACTAAATGGGTGGAAGCTATTCCAACCAAAAGGGCAACTGACTCGGTGGTAATAGATTTCTTAGAAGACAATATCTTGTCAAGATTTGGCTGCCCCTGAAAGATAGTCACAGATAATGCCCAAGCTTTCAAATCTATGGCTATGATAAGCTTCTGCCAAAAGCATAATATCGTTCTTGGCCATTCTACAACGTACTACCCCCAAGGAAATGGACTAGTCGAGTTGTCTAACAAGAGCTTGATCAATATAATTAAGAAAGTGTTGGATGAAAACAAGAAGTCTTGGGATGTGCGTTTAAAGTACACCTTGTGGGCAAATCGCATAGGCACTAAAAAGTCTATCGACATTTCCCCTTTTCAAATGGTATATGGGACAGATGCGGTGTTACCTATAAATTTAGCGCTCCTCGTGATGAAATTGTGGCAAGATCAGAAAGAAGAACCTAATCATGTCACCAGGAGGATAAACCAGCTAATCGAGGTTCAACAACACAGGGTCGAAGTAGATGAAAGGTTGCAAAAGTATCAAGACGACATGAAGGCATTATTCGACCGTAGGGCAAAGAACATAGATTTCCTCCCAGGTGATTTAGTATTAAGGTGGGATGCAAGGAGGGAAGAAACAACGAAACATGGTAAATTCGATCACCTCTGGTATGGGCCATTCAAAGTCTCAGCTCTCGAAGGAAAATATTCTTTCCTACTAGAAAATCTAAACGGTGAAATCCTCAATGCCCCTGTCAACGGGCGTTACCTGAAGCATTACATGACATAAGCAGTCGCCTAAAATAAATAAATAAATAAATAAAATAAAAAGATGTGTATATTCATATATAGAATTTTTTACATATGTATATATATTTCATTACGCATTGCTATTTTGACTTTCTTTTCCTTTCGTAAATTTTCAACACCTTTCAAAAAGCCTTGATAACCTTCATATTTGCCTTTTTACAGGATTTTAGCTGCAAACAAAACAAGCAGGAGAAGTAAATAGAAAGTCGTGTATCGGAAAATAAATTGGCTTAAACAGGTGATAAAGAAGATTTTTGCTAGTTTGGAAAAAAAATGAAACAGTAAGATAAAGGTGAGAACTCCTAAAGCCTTATTTTGAAGGGCTCTCAAGGGAAACCAAGATAACCCCATAAGAATATGACAATATCATCTGAAATAATAAATAAAGGAACATTTCCATGGTTAAGCGTTTACGAAAGAATAAGATGAAATGAATAAGTCACCCAAAGTAAAGCACCCCCAAAAAAAGATTTTCAAGAGTCAGTTTTGATTTTTGACCCCTGTTTTTTAGTTCATAGACCTCTATTTGTCACCCTTTTCTGTTTTCGGGTTTACTTTTTGAAAAGCTAGCATATTTCCGGTTTTGCATATGTAGGGAGAAGAGATTATGTTTTAACCTCGAAAGCTTCAAAGTAGATTGTGAAAAGTAAGCTGGTCTTCACAACTCCTCGGTCCCTTACTAAACAAAGTGACGCTTAAGTGATCCTGACTTTTCTAGGTTTTTTAACAGTTTCGGAGGATTGAGGCTTGCTCAAATAGAAAACTCCAAAAAATTAATTTTTCCCTTTCTCCCTGCGAACGAAGGTGTTGTGAAAGTTAAGGGAAGGTTGGTACCGAGTAATCAAAGTAAGTTGGCAGACCTATAATGCAAAATATTACACAGATATCATCCCTCATACAAATTGATTGCCCCCACTTCGCGCTATAAAAAGCAAATTATAAGATAGGTGGTGAAAGGAAATTCAGAAATGATTGCTCCCATCTAGTCCAAAAGACGATGAAAGGAAATTCAGAAATGATTGCCCTTGTGTCAACATTTAAATGCATAAATATATTCCGAAGTGGTGAAAGGAAATTCAGTAAAAAGGGCCAGATAACTTCACCAGGGTACTGAACAGGCTCGCTGGCAGTGAAGCAATATCTGAGATATCTGTAAGGCTATTATACATGAATATCACTCTGCTCTAGTAACCAACTTTTTCGAAACCCGATCTACATCGCAAGTTCAGACAGGGCTTCCTAATTAAAAACATATAATTTGTTTCTTTTGATGCAAGCCGATAGCCACAAGATCTGTTGGGTCTCCTAGAACTGTTTTAATTGTCTTAATGCAGACCTGAATTCAGTAACGAGAAGGAGAAAGTTGTGAAAGGGACTACAACTAAGTTTAAAAAGTATATGAATTTGAAAGGCTTTTCGAAAGTAAAAAAAGAAATTCCCTTTTTCCCTTCGGTAGCATGTTCTAAGGAACATCTTC
>JASDQU010199828.1:12023-31294 GCA_032191745.1 Picea mariana
TTTTACCTCGGGATGTCGCATGTCGGAAGTTATAGATCACATAGTTTATAAGTCCCGAGGGGTGAAACGACGAAATAGTTTTAAAAAAGTTTACCCAGATCGGTACCGAGAGTAAAGATACTCTAAACCATGGTTAAGCATCATCAAGATTTCGTGTTTCGGCGTTTGCTAGCTCCAAAAGTCTTACCGTCATAACCATGACAGTCGAAACCGTGAGATTCTTGTTTTATAACCCAGGTTAATGTTAAAGGTAAAAAGCTTAACCATGGTTAAGCTCTGTCGGGAATTCGCAACTCGGCATGTTTTCTCTCAAAATCTATACCTTCGAAGCCCTGAGTCGTGAAGTCGCGATGTAAATATAAATGAAATTAATTAAACGTTTAATCCGGTTTTATCTTCCATTTTAATTAGATCATATCATCGTGATCTCATGATTTCGCAACTCGGCATATGAGCCTCTCGGAAGCTATACCTTCGAAGCCCCGAGTCGCGAAGTCGCGATATAAATAAAAACGTAATTAATTAAACGCTTAATCCTGGTTACATTTTTTATTAACCAAAGCTAATTATTGCAATCTCGGGTTTTAGAGGTTTAAAGGGTTAAAGTGAAAGCCCCCGATGAGGCAAATGCCGAAAGATTAATTAAAATTTAAAAAAAGGCCTGATTAATTAAGCTAAGCCAACATTTCCAGTGTTTTAATACGAAAATTAATGTGCATAGTCTCCAAGTAAATTTTAAACTTTCCTTGCGTCAACTTGCATTACGAACTGTCAAAATCTACGACATTAATTGGAAATGAGGCGAATCGACAAGTAAGGATTTGATTTTTATTTGCTAAATTTATATTTAAGAACGATTTGATCGTTCTGTTTCTAAGGACGACCTAGTTTTAAATGGTCGAAGGCACGGATCTTTTATTTGTTGTCACAAATTTCATTTCTATTCTACGCAGAGCAAACCTTTCTTGAGCGAACTAATTTCTGTATGTATACATATTTTTATTGCAGGAGAGCTAAAGTAGAATCCCCTGCCATGGCCCCGCAAAAAGCGTCTAAAGCCACTATTGAGGTTTCAGGACAAGGTTCAAACAACGTTTCTGATACTTCACCTCAAAGTGTCGACTCTGTCAAGACCTGGTCGTATATTTCTGAGGTTCTACAGTCCGAATTGGTAGATGTTTCGGATGATTCCAGTGACAATGAAAAAGACGACCTAATCACCAAATATAAGATCGTCGTCCAGGCTCAAATGCATAAAGTAGCGTCTAGGCCACGTCTCCTCCCTTACTACGATATGGTCCGGTGGGCATTAGACCATGTAGATATACCAACCAGAACCATCGTCAACGAGCAGAGAGTCACTATTGGGAATTTCAGACCCGAACAATTGCAGGCTATGTACAAGTTGCCCACCGTATCAGACTTAGTATACAATGTCGAATTCCTGGAAAATTTTAAACAGAAGGAATGTGTGCAATACGACAAGAGTATGTCCAGTTTAATCAAAGATTGGGTTTCACACCCTGCGAAGTTAAGGGCGGACAGTAATGGTATATATTCAATATCTTCTCTGGAACCACAGTTTAAATATGTAGCTATGATGACCTGCAGATCATATGGGAGAAAGGACACCACACATTTTTTCCTCCAGTGGGTGCCTTTAATTCATTCAGTCGTCGAAAGCTGTTCCTTCGACTGGGCTAAACTATTGTCTGATAGTTTGACCAGTCGAGTTACAGAGTATCGAGAGCAGAAGGAGAGCGGAAAGATTGCTTCATTATTTATGTTCACGTATATCATGGACGCTGTGTGTTTTCTGACGCCTTTTCCCTTAATGAGTTGGAGCTGGACTCCATCGGAAGCTGAGCCCATCCACATCTACCATTCAAAGCTGTGGGAAGACAAAGCTTCAGATTTTGTATATGAAATATTTAACTGGATAATGGTACCATTGCACGTCACTATCTTCGGCCACCCGCCACCCAGGATCTCAGACAGTATCGCGATAAATCTGAGCAGTATAGCCGATTGGTACGTGGAAGCAGAATTTTCATATCTTAGGGTTTTCAGCGCTTTTGTTCCTTCGCATGCCTTACCCCTATTCATACCCGATAGGCTGGCTTGTCGTGAGATTTCCAGGAAAACCATAATCAGTGGCATAAGCAAGGAACTTAAGGGATATTCTAAGAAGGTATGGCCACCTTTTCCTATCCATTTAAATTCCTATTCTTTGTTATATTTTGGGCATGCTAAAGCTGAGGCAACAGCCCTGGAAGACCTGAAATTGGTTCATGTCGAATTCAAGAAGCACGATCCACATAGGGTCGTAAGTAACCACTTAGCCAATTACAGGCTTAAAAGGTTTGAGCACGAAAATTCACCCTCGGATGACATTTTCCGAGGCATGATATCTTATGTCGAGGTTTTTGCTCGAATACAAGCTCCGACGCTTGAAGAAAGGGTCAATGTTTTAAAATTCCAAGAGCATTGGCAGAGTTGTCTTCCCCCAGTATTGCGGGGTGAGAATCCAATAACAGCAGAGGTGCAGCAAAAAGAAGCCGAAGGCTCAAAAGATTCAGCACCCAAACAAGAAGAACACCAGGACAGGGAAGAGCAAACTAGGAGCCCGAAACCATAAATGAAAACTCCCGATCCACCGAAAAAGCAGACTCCAGTTGCCATTCCAGGCCAATCAACTAAGTAAATCGAAGATCCCATCGCCTCCATTACTCCCTTACAGTCAACTCAAGGGAACATAGATGCAGGGTGGATTTTCAATGAATAATTGAGACTTATAAGGATGGAAGAGCTCCCTCCAAATGAGTTCTTTTTTGATAAAAAGAGAAAAACTGTGGTAAAAAGAGAATTCTATCAAGAAGCAGGATCAACGGCCAAGAAATTTAAGGTGTTGACCGACATGAAAGATATGAAGAAAGAAGAGTTTGCGACAGAAATAGCTGGGACATTAGGGGTGTTTGCTACGACAAACGAATTTTCAGTCAACTAAAGCGAAAAAATCGCCTAATCAAAACCTTATAAGCTAAGCTTGCCACAACAGAAGAAGCTACCAAGGACCAGGCGAACACAGGAATAGAACAAACAAGAATGGCCGACAAAAAAGAAATCGAGCTGCTCAAAGCTAAGCTCGAACAAGTAGAGTTGGTAGCTCACACCAGTTAAATACAGGTAGGCCAACAAAGAGACTTGATTGAGCAGCTACAGGTTAGATTAGAGTTCACCAAAAGCCAAGTTATAAATATCGGGATATTCCAGTCCCAGGCTATGGAGATTCGGAGCAGAGTTTCTGCATCCCAGTGAAGTTTACTTGCCAAGGTAAAGACGATTCGAGACAACTGCCTGCTTGTTGATCAAGTATTGGAAAACTTATCTGTCAGAGAGAGAGAAGTTGGAGTAGCTTGGGTCGCATTTCAAGAGGCTATAATAGCTACAACAAACAGGGAATCGGCAAATAGTTCTGAGTTTTCCATTTCGGAACAGACCCGAGGTAATATTTTGTTGAAAGAATGGGAACACAACATATCAGAAGGCAAATTTCAAGCCAAGAGGATAAGGAAAACCTGGGAAGAGGCCATCGGTTCTATAGATGGAGATCTGTTAGGCATTGATAGTGAGAGCAATGTTGAGACACTGAACCAAATGAATATAGCGAAATTCTCGCTTGATATAAATGAGAAAGAAGAAAGAGATTCGGTCGAAATCTCACAAGTAACTCTGGCAGACATAGTTCAAATAGATAAATGGATTATTAAACCAAGTGTGCAATTGTGCACTATCAACACCCTAGACGAACAAATGGAAGAAAGGTTACCACAATTAGTCAGAGATTGTTATATTTTTGAGGCCAATTGTCAAGCGGAACCTTCTAGGTTGATATCTCGGTTGGTGGAAAAATGTGTCACTTGTACCGAGCATGCAAAGGGGCAGGCTTCTGGTGCCAAATAAAGACATAGATAAAGAAATGAAACGATTGATCTCCTTCTTGTTGTAACTGAAAATCCTGGAACGATTGAGATTCCATCATATGCAAATCTGTATAAATATACAATAGAAGGAAGGAACAAAGGCTGGACCTTTTTGGGTCGATTGTAATAGAGATTTTTCTCCCTCGAGAGTTAATACAAAGCAAATCCGAAGATTCTCGATTCCGTCACGACTGTGTTATGAGTTTGTTTCCTTGTATTTCATATTTTATTTCATTTCATATATATATCTGATGAATGCTTCGCTATAACTTAGTACAACCTCTACTATAGTGAATAAATTTTAGTTTTCTATATTGTTTACCGTTTTTCCTCTATACCGGCTATCAGCAGGTATAATACCAGTGAGCATTTTAGATTTCTATATATATTTTATGCTTCATCAGGTTATTTCTTTACCTTTTTCTTCTTCTATTTATAAGTGAGATTCTCCCTTGATAGGAGCCTTACATGATAGACAACTTAATGTTTTCTCACACCTCATACATATTTGTTAAAATATAACTCAGTTACGGGAAAGGGCCTTTGGTTTACACCTTTTTTTCACTACTGGAGCTATAAACTCTCCTTTATACGACCGAAATCGAGACAACATCTAAAAAAGTATTGAGATTTTATTATCATTCTGTTCCTCCATGACTGTCCCTGTGACAAGACAACCTAATATCCAACCCGGACTATCAGATCAAACACATATTGCCTTGAATCTTTTTGATACTATTATTAAAACAACCACTACCCGAGTGGAACTGGAACGTTCGTGGGCAACGATTGAAAGAGACATAAACATCCAGGAATAGTTGGAAGCTAGACAACAACCTAGAAATTGGCCCTAGCTTCCCTTGCCGAAGGTTGACATTTCTTCCTTCTCTACCCCTTACTCACTTTCAGATGCCTAGACACTGTACTTCTAAGCCTTAAGTACAGACTCTGGAACCACATCATGTTCAACTACAAAACTTGTGTATTGAAGGGTATTATAGGTAAATTGTCCATTCTACGGTCATTTATACTTTTCCCTATGCAATTTGATTTAATTAATTATTATTTTTAATGAGTCGCTACAAAATCTCCGATTCTATAGCAACTCAAATACAATTATGTAACCACTAAACAATTTTCTACAATAGAATCGTTGTTATATAGGGTCGCAAACACTTCAGGACTAAACCTCGACTTGTGGAAGATGCCAAATCAATTCCTGAAGCTCATCCACTTATCAGTTCAACCCAAGGATCCTCCAGATCAGCATGGGAGACAAGTCAAATCTACAGTCAACACATATACAAGTGGCAAAATTACACGAGTTGAGTCTTCATCAAAGCAACATGAAACATAACGAGATTGCATGAGAGAAATTCATGCATCCTATCATTAATTCTCCATTACGTGGATGTTCAAATCCTATTTCATATACCGAAGAACTGTTAGATCTTATATAAGATGCACACGTGTTATTTTATTTGTAAACAAATTATGAGATCCATGAGAACTGGATCTATGTGATCTTGTGTACAATGTATAAATACGGGTTATCAAACCTTCATGAGGGACGAAGATTATTATTGACATCATATTGTTGTAAAACTCTTCTTTCTATTTGAATTAATATAGAAAAGTTATGGTTATTGTGCACATACATGAGTTATATATTTTGAGTCTACAGAGTTTAGTTTCATACGTCCCTTTCTAGTAGCATGCCCCGAGCCAAGAGGGCTCCCTGAGGAGTGCACTGCTCATTTACTTTACCATCGATATTGCTTCTTTGTTAAGTTGTGTGGTTTACATCTCTAATTATTTTCTTTTATGCAAATTCATTTACTTTTGTTTACACAGGAAAACTAACACAACATACATTAATTGAATAAATGATTTTAGTTTAGCTGCAGGAACTTTCATTGACTTAGATGATTGAAAGACTGTAGTTAATAATCTAGTAGATTGATGATCCAAGTGTTCAGAATTATTCGTGTGTTTTTATTAACTGTTCTTCATCATTAGTAATTACTCTATTCTTTCTATAGCTGAACAAAAACTTTATTTTTGCAACTAAAACATCAAACAATTTTCCTTCTGCATTAGTAATTAGTTAGATAGAATAGAGACCAATACATGCATATATTTTGAATTCACTTCATCAGTTTATGATCCCCAGGTTGATGATTTAATGTAGCGGAGTTCACCTAATTGACCTGATAGACATTTTTGGCGTCGTTGTTGGGGAAATGCAAAAAGGCATTTACTTTTTCTTTTTATGATGTAAATGCACATAGGAATGAATGCATGGGAAGAGAGATGGTAAGATACAAAGATGACCTTACTGTAAGTTTTCTTTATAGTATAACGACATGATGCATTTTCTATAAGTAGAGTTGTAGTGAGTCTCTCTTCAACCATTTAAATCATGTTAAGTAGAATGCATGAATATATGTATAGATAATAGAGGTCGATTTACTAGTGATAGGAGTACACCAACCACTAATTTACCCACTCTGTCACGTGGTATTGTAAGAGCCACTCCATCAGCTAACCCATATGTAGGTAGAAGTATTAGAGGAAGATGATTGGGAAGGATTGTTCTACACAAACAAAAGGCAAAGAAAAAGTTGGAGAAGGGAGTTCTAAATCTGAAAAAGTTCCATCAACTTCACAAAAAGCTATCATACTTCCATCCAAACCTCAGGAGAAATAATTACTCAATAGTCAGCTTGAAATTGTGTTTCTAGAAAACCCTATTGAGGAACCAAAATTATCTGCTACATCAGAGGAGTCTGTACATCTCAAAGAAGACATGTCTAGAATATTTGGTGACCGAGAAGAAGTAAGAGGGCCTGGAGGTGGAAAGGAAGAAAGACAAGAACAACCATAAAGAGAAGAAAGAACAGAGGGTACATGGACATCAACTGTTGAGGATGAATTTTGATTCCCAATTTTGGATCCAACAACTGTAGTCCAAATGAAGAACATAGCACCATCGACACTGCCAAACTTCATGGTATGATAATTGAAGACCCATAAACATTTTTTTTTCAAATTTGATGTGTTATGTTGCAGCTATGATTATTCTTTCGACGCTAAAAAATTGAAGTTGTTTCCAACCACTCTTAAGGATGTTGGATTACATTGGTTTATGGGCTTGGGAACAAATGCTATAAAAACATAGGATCGGATTAAAAAAAAATTCCTTGAAAAATATCATGATTATTGTACAAAATGAGGAATGAGAGAGGAATTGTTTAAAATGACACAAAGAATAGGAGATCCTTGAATACTACTTAGAAAGATTTCATTATACCGTTAAAAGAGAAAGGCAAAATCCTCTAGATTTGGATACTCTTAAGGTCATTTTTCTTCGGGGAATTAGAGATGAATGGATTGATGTGTTAAATTTAATGGGTAAAGGAGATATTTCTCACCTAACTTGTCCAAAAATATGTGAGTTATGCAAGCATATCTCTCGAGGGAAGTCCAAATATGGTAAGGGACCTAGGGATGCTATCTCTAGGGTCAACAAATGAGTCACCGATGGGGTAAGTAGAGTAGAGATTGGCAATTCATTGGATAATTTTAGAATAGATATTCTCAGTACTCTTGGTTCTCAATTCGACACATTAAAAATTAAGCAAAACAAAGAGGTAGAGGATACAACATTAACAATTTATTGTCCAAAATGTAGAAAAAGACATCATTTAAAATAATGCCCATTAGTTAACAGTTAACTTTGTGGTATATTTGTAGATAAGCATGCTACAAAAAGCTGCCCATCTCTACCGGGACTCAAAGCAACTTACCAAGGAAATCAAGAAACTACAGAGCAGTTGTGTTTTGTTGCACCAAAAATACCTAGGCAGCCAAGGACTTCAGGTATATCTCAAGATCCCTCTCATCAATTCAATCCTTATTATTCTCAACAATACCACAACCAAAATTGGACCATTCCTATGCCTTGGCAAGCATGGCCACCATAACAAGTCCAAAACCAACCTTGGGAATAAGGTTGGCGAGGATCTACCTATGGAACCATGCATGCTCATTCTTATCCTATACAACAACAATATACCGAATACTCTTTACAGAACCAATATCCCCCACAAGTCCAACAACCATACTCCAATCAACCACAACAACCACAAATTTCACAACCTCAACAACTTCAATTACCATCAAATCAACCTCTAAGACCGACTCAACTACTTGCACAACCCGTTTCTAACTCCAATAATAAAGTAGCTCGACCCACTTACAATGTTGAGCTACATAATTTTCCCGCTTATATGATTACTTCTCTTGGTATAAATGATATTCATCTTAGATCAAGAAAAGTACTTCATCAAGATGTACCTATTATTGTTGAATAACCAATAGAGTAGGAAACTCTTAATCAATCAAACAATAATGATAGTCCTAATGCAACAATTCAAACTTCTTCATTTATAATAAATCAAACAAAACAATCTAGTACTACACCTTCCCATAAAGGTTGGCATTAGAAAAGAAAATCACTCAAACATGATATGATTTATTAGATGAGTTAAAGAATGTTTGTATCACAATTCCATTATTGCAAATAATCAAAGACATCCCAATTTATGCTAATACAATAAGGGAATTGTGTATACATAAAACATAAAGGAAAAAGAAAGACACACAAACAATGCACGCTATTGGTAAATTGGTAGACCTTATGTTGGGTAAAATTTATATGCAAAAATATGTTGATCCCAATAGCCCCATTGCAAATATTCATATCAATAATGTTGTAATAAAAAACACACATTAATAGATCTAGGATAAACAATAAATGTAATGACAAAATGTACCATGGATGAATTACAATTGTCTAATCTTCTAATACACCCACCCTTTTACAATTAGTTGATAGATCAACAATAAAACCATAAGGTGTATTAGAGGATATAATAGTCATAATAGAAGGTGTTTATGTCTATGTTTTTTGTGTTTTTTATGTTTATGGTGTCATATTGCATCCCTTTGTCTCATCTTCACATCTTGTTACAATCTTTCTAGCCTCTCATCTAAGACTATTCTTGCACCTTATTTGTGTTTAAAATGATAGTTTTTCTACATCTAAATGGTGTCTAACCTGCTTCCAAGTTGCATTTTTTTCATTTCTTGTTAGCTAATGGATATCATTTGATCTAATTGGTGTCCGACTAGAGTAAATTTAATTGGATCGAGATAATTAAATTAGGCTTAAGTTTCATTTTTTCCTATCAATTTAAATTAAGTGTACCTCCGATCATTATTATCAAACAAAAGTATTAATAGTACATTTAATATATAGTTTTTTTTTATTAAATTAAATAGAGGCTTAATGTGACAAAATTTTAGCCCTCGTATCACATTCAATGACAACATTCAATCAATTGAAAGATATCATAATCAATGTTAAGCAATGTGATGAACACATTAGTTTCATCACCTATATATAGTTAGTGTTGACTTCTAAAATTATCATCATGTGGTCTATCAACACAAGCAAACCTTGAAATTGACATAAAACTTTGGAAACATGTAAGCATTATTGATTTGATTAGCCTGTGTACTTTTTACCTCAATAGTGTCATTGTTGCTCTCTTGTCATGCACATACTCAAATGGTCCCTTGAACATAATCGAAATTAATCCAAGGGTGGGTGTTGGACATGCATAGGGTTGATAAAGTCAATTTCGATCACCGTAGAGTGAGAAAACTATATATATTTCAATACTCATCGAGTAATTGACCATAAACACCTACAAAACCTTTAGAAAGTAGCAAAAAATGTCTCCTTCACATGGGATTCACATCTTTAGAATGAGAGCAAAGCTTATGCTACTAATTTTTATGGCGGTTAGCCATATTGTACTCATATATGAGAGAAGCAAGTGTCGTCACCGAGATGAAGAGAGGAAAGAACCCAAAGGTCTAGAGATTGGAAGCCAATTCATTGTGCACACAAGGTGACAAGCTTTCTTGCACTACTTTCTTATTAATGAAATATCTTTCTCCCACCCCCCAAAAAAATTGCATTATGATTCATGATATTTACATTCTTGTGCTCATGTCTATTTTAATCATTTGTAGATTTAGGGTATCTCTCTCTTTGCAAGCAAGCAAAAGTTAGGCTTTATATAATTTTGAAACATACAAAGGGCATCTGGTGATGTATTGGCAAGATGCTTTATGAGAACATTATGAATACAAAGTACTTCTCCCCCCCGTTATCCTCTATCTCAACTACCAACCATTCAAAGATCTTTTTAGGAGTGATTCCAAGTCGTCTCCTTCCTTCTACTCAAACCCCTAGTTCTTATTTTGAGTTTTACATAAACATTTGTTTACTTTTGAAATGGATAAAACATGCCATCTTTCTTTATGTACATAACCACTAGTGGTTTTTCACTTAGCCACCATATGCTAAATGCTAAATGCTAAATGGTCACATACACATAATGACAACTCCACTAGGGAATTGACTTTCGATCTGCTCAAAATGTCATCCTTGTTGATTTGTTTGAGTTTTTTAGGAGATTTGCTTTCTACCTACTTATGGTCTATGACTCTTCATCTGAAGATTAGTGCCAAGCCACTTACTAGATTGTTACACCTCAAAATTACTCATTTCAATAGTGTCACAAGTGTCGTCATTACAAGTGTTGTAAGTGTCGCATCTTGTTCGCAAGTGTCGCATGTTGACCACAAGTGTCGCAAGTGTCACAAACATCATACTGCCATCTTGCCTATGTCGTGCCTCTAACGACATCACAGGGACACTTAAGACACCTCAAAGACTAGTTTTGAAGAAGAGAAATCGATTGACAAGGAGTACAAGTCTTTTGCCACTGAAAAAGCCACTTAAAAATCATTTTTGGAAGGCAACGCTCCCCTATACACTGTCAGGGAGTGCCAGTGCTCCTTGGGCTTCTTTGGGGGAGTGATACAATGCTCTGTGCCCCATTTTGGGGGAGCACTACCCTTTCTGAGTGAATTTTGGTTTGTTGAGACAAATCAGGGAAGAATCCCCTCAATTTCTGAAGGTGGTTGGATTTGAATCTGAGGTCAAGGCGTGATCTTAGGGAAGATCCACAACTGAAGGAGAGGAATCCTCAACTTATACCAAAGATATCTCAAGTGGTTTGGCCTCTCCAAGCCTATATAAGGAGGCCTTATCATGGTGAAAGGAGAGATGGATAATGAGAATTATACCTAACTTATGATCTCATAAGATAGGGAATTGAGGGCAATTTAGAGGCATCAAACTTATGATCCCATAAGGGAGATGAACAATAAAGCATCATCATTTTGTGTGTGGATTATTGAGCAAGGGTCTGGACAAAGGGAGCTTGGTGAAGTTGTTGCACTACATCCATGGTTGTAAGCACCACTTTGTTCTCATTAATATAAATCTATGCTTGGCCTATTTCCTTTAAAGTTTGTGTATATGAACTTGTCTCTTTCATAGATTCATTATGAAGCTAATCATAGTAGGGTAGGAAGTATTGTTGTTCTTGCTCATTATACCACAGGACTTTCAACTGAACTTGGAGATCAAGATCATCCTGGAGCGAACAAGGACAAACGTCAGTAAAAAGGTACTTGCCTTTCTTCCCTCTTCTTCTTTGACAGTTTAGCTTTATGATAAAGGAATGTCAGTGTCCATAATAACACTTTCTGTCTTGGAGTTAGGGGTCTAGCATCCAAGAGGAAATCCACTTGTCCACAGGGGGATTCTCCTGTAACATAGATTGCATCATATTTCTTTCTGTTATCTTTCCTTTGCTTCCCCCCATAATAGTGGTGTTCAATTTAAGCATATAGTCAAACCCTTTTTAGATGAAAGTTGTCCAGTGCTTCATTTTTATACTCTATCTATTTCCGTGCCTCTTGAGCACATTGAGGTGCTATTGTGGGGACGTTATTCATCAATGTTGCACGTCCATGACCAATTTTCCAATGCAATCTTTTGTTTATGGTATAATAATAATGATATTTTTAGGGTTTTTTACCTTGTCTTTAAATGCTTGTAGTTGTTTGTTGTTTGAACTATTATGGCATAAAGAGAAAAGTAGGAAATACTTAGTTAGTTGTTTATCGAGTACTATTCTTCTTGTGTAAATTTTAAATGGCATTTATGTTTGTGTTTGTGATTACTTATAGCTATTGTGGTTGTTTTTTCAAACCTACAGAAGTTCTTGAAAATCAAAAGAAAGAGAAACATAAGATTTCTTTTGAAGTACTTTTATTTTGTAATCATTTACCTTTTTGCAAATCCATCAACATAAAAAGCACTCAAATTAAAGTCCAACTCTACACTCAACCATAGAAAATGTGTTAAAATACACCTAGCCCTTGCCCTTTATTGTACACCAATTGTTAGAAGGGACTTGAGTTTAGATTCAGAGGGTGGTTTTTAACTCCCCAAGGCTATCAAACCTTGAAACTTAGAGGTGAATAATTGTGATAAAGACCTTTGTAGAAATTTGTGTAATCAGGTAGACTCCCATGATTTTTAAAAGGGTTACAATTAGAGGGGAAATCATGTCGAGTGTGATGTTTCTATGTTTCCCCTCATTCTCACACGTTTGACTTAGAGAAATGCTTACCAAATGTCAATGACTTACTTGAAACCTAATTTGTGACAATCAATGCTAAGTGACTCACCATGTTGAAGTAATTATGTTCGTATCATCCTTGCATTGTAACCAAGAGATTTAATTACTTTTTTGCCAAGTTTTCTCCTCGGGGTACAAGCTTTGGGATTGTGGCAACATAATATTTGTTGGGAAATAGTGACCCTTTAAGACCCCTGCTGGATTTCAACACCTTGACTTGTACCCCTCCTTTGAATTTCAACATCTCCACTGGGAAATACATTTGGAATGCCTCTTTTCTCTATTGGTTTACTTTGGTTTGGATAATGTGTCCTAAGAGTATGTTTTACCTTGAGCTTTTCTAGTTAGTTGGTGTTTCAAATGTTTGAAAAAAATATTGTGGTCACTTATTAGACAACTGAAATATTTAAAATTTGAAACATCAATTTACAAATTATGTATGTCAAATCCTAGACGTTCCCCAAGACTTTCAAGACAACCACCTAAATTTCGATAACTTTTGTATCTTAGACCTAGTAGCACATCCACCATCTTAGTAACCACTAGAGGAGGTGCCAAATGAAGTTATGCTAGAAAATCCAAAGAAAATACCAATCAAAACAACCCTATAGGTTGGGGTAAACAATGGTATCCTTGTTGCACCAATGGGGAATTCAGACCCCGATTTAACATCCGTAGCTACCTTGAACCTTCCTAGATCTTGGTTTACCTAAGTTAATGAATGAACCTAATTATCATGAAGCTACTTGGATGACTATGCCTACCAAAATCCTTTGGAGAATCCTAAGTTTGAAGGTAAACATGGAGAAGTCTCCTAGTAATCACGTCGTGACATTTCACTTATGGTGTTCTTCTAGTAACATCATTGAAAATTCTATTAGGCTTAGGCTTTTGCAATGCATACTCCCCAGGGTGGATACTAACTGGTACATAGACTTGATTTTTCACATGGAAATTTTTGAGCATTGGGGGCCACTCAGGAAATATAATTTGTCTCTCTTTAGCCCAAAAGTGATAATGAGAGTGTTGACACCTTGCTAACCTCACAATAATATCCACAAACAACAACTTTCTCACATGTACATACCCTACCCCCCTCCATAATTAGACATGTTATATCTGAGTAGAAAGGTCACGTTCTTAACCATTAGTCCCACTCAAGTTATATAGGTAGATATACCTTGTTGCTATCATATACTCTACATATACTTCTAAATTGATGGACTTTCCAAAGAATCTATAAATACTCGTCCGATGTGAGACCGATGTAGATTTATTAACCACATTCAAACAAATCTACCTCTATACGAATAATATATTTATTCTTGAGTGGAGACATAACCATGGTATCTTGTTCCTCATATCTCCAAGGATGTTGCCATATAATGACCTATCAGTGAGGAATACACCATCATGATAGCTCAAGAGCTAGACTTGGTGTATTCTCAAATGCTCATATATCAGATGTGATTGATGGTATTACACTATCTACTAATTAGGCATCTATGCCCTATGCTATTGATTAGTTTCATCAAACGGATTTATATGGAAATCCTAGCCAATTGAGAGGACCAAATCTTCTACATAAGGCATCTTCATCTAATTTTTCCACACATGCCTTATTCCCAAAATACTCCTTGACCATGTAATCCTTGCCAAGGACAATCATTTAATTCTAACCCATTGAGCCCTACTAATATTAATTTGGTTCAATTTTCTCCTCCTGCAGTTAATCAAAATTTGGGTCAAAAGCCCAATCATTGGTAAAAAAATAATCAATAACAAAACGAGGGAAAGAAGAAGAAGAATGAAAACAACATTCAAATGAACCAAGGGAAAAAGGTAATGCTCAAAATAATATGAATATTGTTGAGGGTGACAACAATGCTAATCAAAACCAAGGGAACCATTTTTAACAACAAAAGAAACACAACCATTGAGTTGAGACTAATCACCTTTATGCCATGTGCAAAGTTTTTGTTCCTTATACTCTTAATTTTTTGGAGCTACAAGATCTTCATAGATTGTTGAACCAACATAATCAGAACAATCAAGCTCCTCCCACCATGTTATAAAATCCTTTCCCTCAATATAACTTCGATTCTAAGAAGGATGGAAATACTTTTACTTCAAGAAGGTTATCCACAAAGGGGTCATCCCTCGTATTAGCACATTTTCATGACATTTGATAAAATGAACTTCTCAACATGCAATCATAACTATTAGAATGTTAATTGGGTCTAGCATGGGTGGTTCAGAGGAGTGGTATCCTCCCCACCTAGGTTCAATTCCAACAAGGTGACATGTTGACCTCTTAACAAGTATATTGTTGTAAAGGATTTGAGCCAGGTTGTTGACTTGGCCTTGTGCCTTGGAGAAACTAGGATTTACCTTAGGTACCATCCTCAGAATGAGGGGAAGTACCTAGGGTTTTCCCCTGGGATATGTTACTTGTAAAAAAATTAAAAAATTAGAATCCTTAAAAACAATGTTTTGATAAGTATAATAATCAACCTTCTTCAAATGGTCCTTTGCAAATAAATCGACCTAGTTTAACCCTACCCTTCACATGCCTAAATTGTGCTTCAAAAGGACAATGCACAACACTCAAGCTAGGGTTTCCCAAAATTATATTATAATTGAATGTTCTTAAAAATTGCGTTCCTATTGAAAGGATTTAATGAATGTTATTGCGTATCAATCCTATTGTATCTCACATGATCACTTTCTATTTTGACAATGTGAAACCATGTATCTGTCATGCCATTGCATTTTAAATCTTATCATTGTCAAGAATTTGATTTTTTGTTATTGAATCGTGAATGAAAGAGCTTCTTCATGTATATTGTTCTTAAATGTTTGGAAGAAGTCAATCTCACCTAACATTGTTATGTCAATCATTATCCTGTGGGCCTTCGATGGTTGCACTTTTGAACCAAAGGTGCTATACCTTAACCTTCCCATTGAGTTGGATGGTAAGTTTATTTCAATGAAGTAGTAGATGATTCTTTGGATCATGACATGTTGTCAGATCAAAACTATATGTATGGCATGATGATAGTAGTCTCATCAATTTTCCACATCATGCAAATACCTCACGAAGGAAAAGTGGTCACCATTGACCTAATTATGTACTATGAACCTAACATAATGATGCAAGAGCAATCCCATCAGAAGTCAATCATTTGGAGGAGGCCTAAGGGGTCTTTTCAATTTTACTAAAGGGAGTGGGTTCCCTTAGTTTATTTTTTTCATTTTCCTAAGTTGTAAGCATATTCTAGAAGTTAAATTGAGATTGATTATTATGTAGTTCTCTAGAAGTTATAGAGATCTAGAAATTGTATTAGGTGTAAGTGAGTAGTTTTAGAGATCTTCCTCAAGATATTGTGGATCTAAGGAATATTAGGAGGTTAGAGAGGGAGAGAGACTCGAGTGAGTTAGAGATAGGAAGCATGAGAAGCCTAAAATGACTAAGAAGACCTAAAAAGGCCAATGAATGGTGAAAATCAGGTCGAGATAGGTTGAATGAATCCTTGTGTAAGTTTTGTGTGTATAATGAATGAAATTGGACAATTCTATCTCGAGCATAGTGTTAATAGAAGCATTGTGTGAGATTGATTTCAAACCCCTCTCTGTGTCATGTTCCAATCAAAATTGGGACCTTGTGATGAGATATTGGGACTGTAGTTACTCAGTGTTCGAATAATCTAAAATAATGTAGGCAAGGCAGCGCAGATCTAATATGTTGTAGGGAACTTTCTTTATCAAGTTCTGGAGTGGGAGAATGAATGCAAACCATTAGATTAGAAGTAAACCAATTTAGATCATTGGATCGACTCCTGGAGAGCAGAGTAAATTTGTTGCAAATCATTGATTCTAAGACGTTAGATCGTTCATCACATCTAGATCAACGATCCCCGTAAAGCATTGACCGAATAGTGGCGCAATCATGGAGAAATTTAGCCTTTATTCTAGTCGTCAGATCAGAATCCAGGTGTAAGATTTACGGTATAGATCTTATCGCATCAAAAAGTTGCACGAAGTTGAAATTTGGAGGCGATTTGCGATAAGTAAACCGAGGAGGTTTCGATGAGCCATGCGTCGAAGCCAGATTTGATCGTATTTCTTGAAGCGGTTTCCAAAACTACTTTTGGGCATTTGCGAAAAGTAGCACCTTTTTCAGCTTACCTAAGCCACCGTCACTTGGAAAGTGTGAAGCTCTTTCAGATCGTTGATAACATCGTAAACTTGGCGCCTTTGTGTTAGCCTTTGGTTACTCGTTCGGGGTTATTTGGAAAAGAAACTACAGCTAGATGTGGAGTCCTTCTAATGGAGAACAATACCCTTAATCAAAGCACCGGATCTTGAAGAAAGGTGAGTGCCCTTGAATATGTTTCTTTTCAAAATATTTATTCTTTACACTTAGTCCATGTTTTGGCTTTTGATCACACGAAGAGGGCACATAGAATTTGCCGCTGTGTTAACAGAGATTGTAACCAAATTGAGGGCTTGAAATCCGATGGTCATATAGTGTACAAGTGGTGATAAATTCTCTCATTTATGAATTGTCTGATCGAATTGGAGGGATGAAGGTTTTATCAGAGGTGCAGCAGAAACATGAGAGCTACATGTTTGAACCAGGCTCAACTGTAAAGAGGATCACAAAGGGTTCTTTAAAGAGCTCTTGAAATTTGTTACAGAAATAAGATCCTTGGTCTACCTTATTGTAGGATTATAAAGAAGCAGAGAATTGCAGAGCTATATAAATAGTGTGCAGAGATCGGGTAGGTTTCTATCAAGTGGTATCAGAGCAAGACAATATGTTCAATCTAATGTTACAGAAATTATTGCAGTATCATTGGTAAAAATAGGAGCACAGTGACACTCTTGATTGAAGAGATTGCTCTTCGAGATTCAGAACAAGAGATTGGATTGCCTATGAGTTTGGTTTCAGAGGATTACTGATAATTCTAGAGTAAAAGTTCAGCAGAGAAATCTTAAGGCCGTTGAAGAATTGAAGACTGTTTCAACCACAGAAAAAGTGAGAAGTAATGTTGGAAGACAAGATCATGGAAGCAAATCTTGCAGATGTTGAAATTGTGATGAAGAATTTGTATATGGATGCAGGTAGCAGCAGACAAATTTTTGTAATAGAGGATTGTAGCTAGGGAGCCGTAACAAAGGAAAAGTGAGCAAGTGAAGCTCTCAATTGGAAGCTTGTGGCAGAAGAATTGGTAGCAAGGAATGTTGTAAGCAAATTTCAGCTGGAGACTGAAAGTAAGAAGGATAGCGGAAGTTCTCAAAAGAGAAAGTGTGAGTAAAGTGCAGAATCCCAGAGAAGAGCAAGGGAATGCTCAAAAGGTTACAGGGAAAGAGAACCAGTGATACCAAGAGATCAAGCTCAAGAGGAAAGCTTGATGAGGTATTAAGTAGCAGTTGTTGAAACTGACTACAAGGAAGAGGCTTGGTTGCAGCTCACAGTGAGCATGGAGAAACTCACAAAATGGAAGATGAAAATGACTACAGATAGTCAAAGAAGGGATTCAAAAAGAAGCCATAACAAGAGGAAAGAAGATGCCGAGGAAGTTGGAAAACAGAAGAATATGAGTGATGAAGACTTTGACAAGGAAATGGCTAAGTTAAAAGCACAACTCATTAATATAAAACAACTACTAGAGAAGGAGATCAAAGAAGATTTGAATCAGGGATGGAATGTAAGGAAAAGGTTCAAGTGGCCTGTTATGAGATTGTTCTCCAAGAAGTTGATACATAAAATGATTATCTTGATGAAGACAGAGAAGAAACCCAGTAGAATTGAGCATGGAGAAGAAGTTCACCTATGTGAACCTGAACAAGGATCAATCCTAGGAGAGGATGATGATGGTGACGAGATGATGAAGTGCTTAGATCAACACGAGGAAAGGATGTCAGTGACATCAATTGAGGGAGGAGAATATGCTACATTTCAAACTAATTATTTGTGTGTGTGAATTTACAGGTATCAAAGTTAATGAAGCTAAACAAATACAAGATTGTGGAAGAAACAGAAGTTCAAGAAAGACAGAACTTTGCTTATGAAGAACAACAAGGGGTAGCAGATTCTGAAGATGGACAGTCTCAAAGAACTGTCACAGAAGAAGAAAGTTCAGCATTGGTTTATGAAAACAATATTGAAGAAGGCCATGAAGGAGTTCAGTTTGAGACTCTAAGAGTTTATGAAAGGAAGAGTACACTTAGAGATGTAATCAGAAATGAGGATTCTGAGGGTGGAAGAAATCATCCTTCCATAAAATAGAAAGAAGATTGGACAAGGATGTTGAACACACCTACCACACTTAGAGGGGGGGGTGAATGAGTGTGGGGTTCTTTTTCCCAAAACTTCTCTCTTGCACAAAAACTCATCAATTAGCATTCAACAGTTATTCATTACCCATTGTTGTCATTTATAACCAGTTAGATGTGAGCACATATCAGCAACATATATCAGCAATATATCATCAACAAGTCATCATCACAATGAACACAAAGAACACAAGATGTATGTACAATTTTCTTTTTATTACGAACTACAATCCTTGGGGTTTATCAGCAACAACTGAATAGAGTACAACTCTACAAGAGCACCAGCTCTATATGCAAGAATCAGCTTGCATTC
>JASDQU010199829.1:2174-14045 GCA_032191745.1 Picea mariana
GAGATGCAATTGGGTGCCTTGTAGCTTGAACAGTTCTTGCCAAAAATTGCTTGTGAAAGTTGGGTCGCGATCATAAACAATAGAGTGTGGCATGCCATGAATCTTGAAGACCTGATCCGTGAAAATTTAAGCCATCGTGGATGCTGTAAACGGGTGTTGAAGAGCGTAGAAATGAGCATACTTGGAAAGGCGATCAACAACCACCATGATAACTGATTTATTTCCTGATTTGGGTAAGCCGGTAATAAAATCCATAGAGATATCCTTCCAAATAGCAGGTCGAATCGAAAGCTGTTGTAGTGTGCCCGAAGATTTGACTGTTTTTCCCTTGTTGCGTTGACACATTATATTCAACGATAAAATTATGAATGTCCTGTTTCATGCCATCCCAGAAAAAATAACGTTTGACCCTGTCATAGGTTTTGGTGAACTCGGAGTGCCCCGCTGTGGGTGTAGCATGAAGCTCAGAAAGTACTGTGGATTTAAGCTTTGATTGTTTACTTAAATACAAACGACCTTTGTATCGAAGCTCATCATGGAGCCAAGAGTACCCCGGGGAAGTTGGAGCATTGGACTACAATTGTTGGATCAGATGCGAACTTTTGGGATCTTGTAGCCATTCCTAGCGAACGACTTGGAGCCAATCTGGTACAATGAAGGAAAGAGAAAAAAGGGATCCTTCATATTCATATTTTCGGGAAAGTGCAACCACAACCACATTGTCTTTTCCTTTCTTGTAAATGATCTCATAATCATATTCAAAGAGCTTAGTCACCCATTTTTGTCGCTCCAGGGAGGAAATGCGTTGTTCCAAAAAATACTTGAGGCTTTGATGGTCTATCTTAATTTGAAAATGTTGCCCCAATAGATAAGGGCGTCACAGATCAACGACATGCAAAATAGCCAACATTTCCTTTTCATAGATTGATTTGCCCAGATTTCTTTCAGATAGTTGCTTGTTGGTAAAGGCCAAAGGCCGACCCTCTTGCATAAGGACAGTACCATTTCCTTTCCCTGAGGCATCACATTCCAAGACAAAGGTCTTTGTGAAATCAGGAAGGGCCAGGATTGGAGTGGTGCACACGGCCATCTTCAAGGTTTGAAAATCTTGAGTAGCAACTGGAGTCCAAGTGAAAGAGTTCTCTTTTAGGAGAGCAGTGAGAGGTGCTGCAATCTTTCCATAATTCTTAACAAACTTGTGATAATACCCTGTTAAGCCTAGAAATCCACACAAGCTTTTGAGAGTCTTTGAGTGAAGCCAATCTTGCATAGCTTCAATCTTTTTAGGATCCACCCTGACGCCATCCTTGCCAACCACATGACCCAAGTATTCTACTTCTGAGGTGCCAAAAGCACATTTAGACTGTTTCAAGAAAAGTTGGTGCTGAGAGAGTAGATGGAGAACTCGATCTACATGAGCAAGATGGTATGTCCAGGTTTTGCTATAGATGAGGATATCATCAAAGAAAACTAAGACAAAATAACGGAGAAAAGGATGGAAGACATGATTCATGAGGCTTTGGAAGGTGGAGGGGGCATTACATAAGCCAAAGGCATGACCAAAAACTCATAGTGGCCCTCATGAGTTCTAAAGCCAGTCTTGGGAATCTCAGCCTCTTTCATACGTATCTAGTGGTAGCCCAAACGAAGATCAAGTTTAGTAAAGAATTGGGCGCCACTCAATTCATTCAGGAGGTCATCAATGACAGGAATGAGAAATTTCTCTTTAATGGTAAGTTTGTTGAGGGCACGAAAGTCAGGACACATTCACTAAGAACCTTCTTTCTTCATGACCATGACCACCACAGGAGAAGATTAGGGGCTCGCCAGGGTAGATAACGCCTACCTTAAGGAGTACCTGGACCATTTTCTCAATGTCGTTTTTTTGGGAAAACGGGTGACGATACAGACGAATATTGGGAGGAAGGCTTCCGAGTACAAGGGGAATGGAATGATCATGAACACCATGGGAAGGAGGGAGTCCTTGGGGAGTTGAAAAGACCACTTGATGTTTAGAAAGGATGGCTTGGAGGTCTTGCAGCACCGAGGGTGTCTTTGTTGCTTGTATGGCATGGAGTTGGGCAATAACACCAGAATGACCTTTTTTGAGCATCTTTTCCATGCGATGGGAACTAATGATCTTGGGTGAACCGACGACGATGCCTTGGAACTTATATTGGTGGCCCTCCTAGTCGAATTGCATGGTTAAATCCTTAAAATCCATGATAATGGGACCCAAAGTCCTTAGCTAGTCTGCACCCAACACAATGTCACAACTGCCCATGTCGATAGCAAACATATGAGATTTCAGGTGGTAGTCACCAATTTGGAGACACACATTTTCACAATGCCCTCCACATTTCATGGAGCTGCCATTGGCAATCATGATTTGGAAATTATTGATGGCATGGATGTAGCAATGAGTTTCTTGGGAAATGCGGCGATGAATAAAATTATGGGTGCTTCCACCATCAACTAGAATGATGACCTTCCGATGCTTGATGTAATCGATTAGCTTGAGGGTTTGGGGAGTGGAGAAGCCAGTGAGAGCATTGAGGGAAATGACCGGTTCTACTTTGGGAGGGTCTGAGGGAGGGGTTATGTCAGTGGTTTCAGGTGACTCAAACACAAGGGGAGTTTCAACATCCTCTTCCGAAATATCCTCGGAGATGGCCATAAAAATATTTTGTTCCTTACACTTGTGGCTCGGGAAATATTTGTCATCACAATTATAACAAAGGCCTTTGAGTTGGCATTCAACCATTTGACACACCTTATCTTGCACTAGTTGAAGTTGTTGAGTAACTTCCATCACTCTGCTTTGAATCGTATGGATCTGCTACTGGGCGGTGCATTTCTCTTGAGACCGCTTCATTCTTTCCATGGTCGACAAGGCCTTTAGTTGTGCCTGTAGTGTGTTTGCGTTCTTCTTTGCTTCCTTGAGTTGCAACTCTAATGCCTGTAACTATGGATTCTCGGTGAGGTTCTCATATGTTTGGGCGTTGTGGTTACTCAGCTACTTGCACTCCAGGGCAAGAGATTTTAGTTTTCAACTACGCTGCGGGCAGTTGCTTCCCTTTGGTCTCTTACATATTGAGGGGTCTCGAGCACAGTGCAGAGCTCCAAGTCTGCTATGCACTGCTGGATTGCTTCTTCGAGTTGTGCCACCTGTTGTGGAACTCACTCTTTGGTATTTACTTCTACGACTGTCACAGAGTGAAGTGCTCTGTGAACCATTTCCTTTACTTCGAGTTGCTCTACAAGAAACTGTTCCTTGCTTTGTTGTAGTTGTGCTTTTTCTTCATCCCACTTCGCTTGCAGAGCAAGCTTTTCCCGTTCTGCAATACTGTGTTGTTCTACAAGGTCTCCATGTACTTGTGCCAAAGCCTAGGTAGCTTGCGTTGTTTCTTCTTGAGCTCATCGAAGGTGAGCTTCGACTGTATCAACGATGCAATGGAGTTGACTTGGCTCATCTCCCAGTTCTGATGTGCCTGCTAACAGAGGCGCAGTGGAGACTGTGCAGTTGGATTGTAGTGCCTGTTGCACTCCTTGGAGCTCATTCTTAATCTGATGGAACACCTCCTTCTGCTTAACTTCTTGCTTCTTTTCTATCTCCAGCGAAGCATCATTCAGGGCTGCTATAATGAAATCGAAGTTGTCAGAGGTGAGGATGGTCTGCATTTTGGTCATGGTTGCTTTCACTTTCTTTTGGGAGGAAGGTTTTGGTAGGGAAACCTTTCTTTTCTTCGAGGGATCCTCCTCGTCTCTAGGCGGTGTAACCTCACCTTTCTTCTGTTCAACCTCTGCGCCATCTATATCTGCACCATCTCCTCCTTGCTCTATTGAGATGGAAGCGGTCTTCACGGATGCACTATCTAAATAATGGACCTCTTCAGTCTTCTTTATCTTGCTAGGTCAAAGTGTATCCGACGTAGTTTCTAGACTATCTAAATCGGATATCTCTGTAGGGTCTGCTGGAATGAGGAGGTCCGCCGACCAGTCCTTGGTGATTTCTTCTAAGTCCTCCTCTGTCAGCTTATAGTAATATTGAAGTTGTTGCTTGTGCTCATCAGAGCACGCTGTAATATAAATGAAATGGCGGTCCGTGCTGAACTCCATTAAAGGCCGAAACTTGTGAAGAGTATTTGGCGTGACTAGATAGCTAACTTCAACTAATTGTAATATGTGTGAAACATGACATTTGACTGCCATTGCTTGTTCATGTCACTGGAATACCACAATGTACTGAACTTCGTAGCCAAAGGTTCAAAGGGCTCGATGTTCGAGAAGGTCGCACCTTCTGGCATCTCCCATGCGATGAAAGCAATAAGGATTAGAAGCCAACTGAAGTGGAACTCATATCCTTGATATTGTGCTTCCCTGTAGTCCAGTTCCAATTGGTTCATGAGGTACTTCGCCCAATTCTTTTGTAGGCCCTCCATGCACTTTCTTGCGTGGTCAACTACAAAACCAGTGACTTGGGTGGGTCAATTCTTGTAGACTAACTTTCATGTGATCAATTGATAGGCTAGGTGCACTGCGCTGCTTTGGATAGAAGCTACCTTGTAGCCTCACGTTCCCTTTTTGACATCTCCGTAGGTGTCTTTTATCCTTTGAGCTAAAGCGTGATCCATGGTTTTTTCGGGATAGAAATCTTGTGGGTCAGGGCCTTTCATAGTCAACCCTGTGATCCGATTGATCAATGTCGGATCCACTATGATACAATGGTTTAACCACAAGTATCTGCCATGGTAACAGGACAACATCAATTTGACGCATGAATTCACTTCTTGGTGTCTTCTGAAGTGAGGAATCTTCATAATGTTGAGTAGTGTGGACTGTGCGAGGTTATGGGTCCATGATTGAGGGACAATCTTTGAATTCTTTCCTTTTGTCATGGTCAAGTACTTATGTGGGGTGAGCATGTTGTAGACCTTCCTGTCTCTAAGGTTGAAGTCTCTAAACTTCAACGCTACAATCTTATCTTTGTCTGTGCGAATTGCACGTATCCCCTTCGGGAGGTACACAGTAACCAAGTTATAATCGAAGTCTCTGGGCACACTGTCTCGATTTATGGCGCCACTCAGAGGTGGTAGATAGGTGGGTAGAATGCTCAGAATCAACTTAGCATTCGTGAGATCATCTCTGTTCTTAGTTTGCTTCTCATCTGCGGGCTGTGATGGTCTGGCTCAAGCAGTGGATGAAGAGGCCAACAATCCTCTCGTCGATGATGCTTGTAGACCTGTAGAAAATCCTCTCTCCGACATGACCCTTTCATTCATCAAGTCGAGGAGTACTTCTGTTACTAATTCTTCAACTGCGGTGAGCTCATCGGACATATGCGCTCGGGATTAATAATATCGGGTTCACAATTAACTCAAATACTGCACTAGAATAAACAACAAGAGGGAAATGATCACTATATATAATTCATTTGGTTTGCGGGCTCAAATTCTTGGTTAGAAAAAGTGTTGTCTGTGCATGGCGCGATGGGATAAATAGGCAACTCGACAACAGTTCATTTGTAACGGGTATGAAGCCTCATTAGCTCTTGTTATGTCCATTATGGCACGGTCCAATGGTCTGGTGTTGAGCTATAAATGATTTTCGACCCGATCAAAGTGGCAGTCGAATGGATATATCGGTCCCAACGACTATATTGCCTCGCCATGGCGAAGTGCCATGTGTCACTGTTCTGATATCCCGATGAAGCTCCCATTCTGCAAATTTTCTGTCTGTGAAGTTCCCTCTGGAACCTTCTCTAACTTTTCAAACTTAGCTCTCTTCTTACTTAGCTTTCTAGCCTTCCTCCCAGTGAGCTTCATCTCGGTAGTCCTTTTTTCATTCTGATTCTTATCATCTTTGGACATAGTCACTGCGCATTGTTGAGATTCTCTCCTAGGGATTAGGGGTAACACCTCTTCTTTATCCGATATAGGTACTTCAGTCTCTTGTGAGTCTTCTAATGTTCTTATAGCTTCGACATCCGGGTCTCTAGTGTTAAGTAGCTTCGACCTATTCTCCTATTCTTCAATCAAGTATGCGATCCTTCTAGTCATGAAATATTTTAACTCTTGTCTCTTCTGCTCCAAAACTTCTTCTTCTTCTTTTCATCTGGCTTGATCTCTTTCAATCCAAGGTTTCCTTAGTAGCATGGTAAATGGGGATCGGTCCTCAATAAATTGAATAATCTCAAAATATTCTTTTGTCAAAGTTCCATTTGCATTCATAGGTATCTGAGCGAGCCTCCCACATAGGTTTACCAGTTTTCCTTTGAATAACCCTATTCCTCCTAATGAAGGAATCATAGCAGGCCTCCCTATAGCTTTCCAGGTTCTCTCTGTCATGATATTCACATGTGTTTCCTCATCTAGAACACAATCAATGTCGAAGTCTCTTATTCGTGCTTTAATGCATTCCTTTTCTTTAAAGCTCTTTGATAATCTAACATGTTGGTGGTCATTCAAGGTTTCTTTCATCTGTAGCAATACCTTCTCTGATTCTTTCTGGGGTTTTGCTATAGCCTAAGTTTCTGGATCTGCCTTAGGGTTTTCTTGTCTTATGTTCATACTTTCAAGCTTAACAATCATTCTAGGGCAATCCAACACTTCATGGTTTATAGCTTTGCAACAAAGACAACCAGGTCTTCTCCCAGGGCATGTCTTAGCAAGGTGTCTCGGTTTTCTGCAGCTGTAATAGAGGGTTAATCCTCTCTTTCTTTTAAATGATCCCCAACTTCTCATGTACTGCACGCTAGGATCATAGGAGCTAACCTGTAATAAATTCTTTCTAGGATCGTGCATCCGTTCATTAGTCCAAAAATTCTTTCTATGCATAGGTATAACATATCTTTCACTATTCTTATTAGATCTACTCATATCAAATCTTCTTTCATTTATTAATACCCTAGTTTTTAACTAGGACAAACTCTATTAAACATACCTAGATGCATACTCTATAAGCAAAAAATTCCACATATCTTACTTCTACAGAGAACAAATCTTTCAGATCTAGAACTTTCCACTATTCTTACCTCTATCAGAGAACAGAGCTTACAGATCTTACCTCTTTTTAATCAAGAATTCCCACTTTTACCTTTCTTAGGGCACAAAGCTTCCAAATCTTACCTCTTTTCTTCAGATTAGACTTCTTTTCCTTAGCACAAAGCTTTTAAAACTAAGTAGAATACTGCACACCAGAGCAACAGATCTACGCTCAGAGCATTCTCAGTTTCAGGCCGAATCTTTGCACAAAGCTTCTTCTTCCTTAGTTCCCAGCAATCACAGTTTCAGGTCCCAACAACGGAACCATTTGTTGGCACAGGGGCAGACCCAGGTTTCAACGCTACAACAATGCACCAACAAAGCCCTAACTACCGACCCTTTCGGCAACACCTGCAAAGTAGATGAAGTCTCACCCGAGGTATAGGCAGGGGTGGTTGAAAGACTCAGGTATCTGTAACCTTAGCTGGGACACAGATCTTTGATTATAATACTTAATAAAGCACTTAGCATCGTCAGTTCCTCAATATACAATTAATAATCACTTCGTTGATAAAACAGGGCTTCGCAACATTCACACTGATATAACGCATTTAAGCACTTAGCATCAATATATAGGTTAGATCTAGCAGATCAAGCACTCAACACATTCATATAGATCAGATCTAACATTCTTATACATCATTAGCACTAAGCATAAGTGTATCTATCTAATCATCTCTAAGCACTTAGCAAAAGAAGATATAAACACATCCAGACAAGCACAAAGCAAGACAACACAATGTTTATGTGGTTCACCCCCACCCTGGAGCTACGTCCACCAACTCTTCTTCTTTATTATCTTTAGTCAATCAGTTACAAGCACAGAGCCATCAAAACTGTACTTCACATAGGACATAAAATCTGCGCAGCTCGCTAGATCCTTCTTCCTTGCGTTACATCACAAAGTCTTCCACCATCTGTTACAACCACTTGCACTTAGCTCTACAAGTCTCTCACAATCATGCACAAAGTACTTTACAAAACCCTACTTGCACTTAACATACATCACATAGATGCCTATATCTTCCTATAGATGCCTATACATCTATTTATATATTACAAAATAGGCCTAAGCATGGGTAAACCCATGGACCGACATCCCAATCCCGTTACATAATCCCAAAAACCCAAAAGAACCCAAAAGTGGGCCAAGATTCTGTGATCTCCACTTTGTCTTGTGCTCCTCCTTTTAGAGGCTGTCAAAGTCCCAAAATAGGTCACTATGACAAAGAATCTCTCAAAACTTGGTCAAGGGCCAAGAATATACCAGATATAAAAAGTATGTAGAACATAAATAGAATGCTAGAAATGGCAGAATAACAACAATATAACCAGAACAATCACCACAATAGCACCGAAATGATATAAGAATAACAACAGAAATAACACTTTGATTCTGAAAGAAATATTCATGGGCCTCTTTGAGGGGGCAACCTCCAGTTGAGTAGAGCTCTATTAGAATAATATCCAAGCTAGGGTTCTCATACCCTCGACTCCTATATATACTAAATATGTCTATCAAAAGAAGCATCTAGAGGAAGATCCTTCTAGAAGCGAAAGCTTCTATTAGGTCTTCTTACATTCGACTTATTCTATTTTATTGCAAGGCCTTATTAATATTGACCTTTATTACATCCGAATGTATTGTTCTACCTATGTGCAGGTTAGGACCTTAACAAACACTTTTGCCTTAAAGGCCGATTCAGGAACCAAAAATATTCAGCCCTTGTAATAGATGAGGCCATCAATGAACCTAAAGTTATCATCGTGTATTTGCCCATCCATTACCTGACAAGCAAACTGATTCTTAGAATATTCCATCACCAAGTGGTCCTTCCAATCAGTAGACACATTTGTCATGGCATAAATGGATGGCCTTCTGGGCAATGCATCTGCCACCACGTTGTTCTTCCCTTTGACGAATTCAATGTAAAATTCATAGACTTGTATTCTGCTTACCCATTTCTACTGCCTTTCATTTAAGTCCTTTTTCTCCAATAGATACTTAAGACTGGTTATGATCTGATTTCACCACAAACCATGCACCTACCAGGTATTGTCTGAATTTGGCCAGAGTGTGCATGATGGCCAACATCTCTTTGTCATAAATGTTGTAAAGTAACTCAGGTCCCCTGAGTTTTCGGCTCTCATAGGCAAGAGGGTGCCTATGCTACATCAGTACGACCCCAATACCTTCTTCTGAGGCATCACACTCCAAGGTGAAAGGTTGGCGGAAATCTGGTAGGGCTAAGACTAGGCATGTGCTCATCACCTTTTTCATCTTGTCAAATGTAATTTGGGCCTCCTCACTCCATTTGAAAGATCCTTTCTTGGTCAGGTCGGTCAAGGGTGCACAAAGCTCAGAGAACCCCTTGACAAACTTTTTGTAGTAAGTGCACATGCCTAGGAATCCCCTCAATTATGTAAGGGTCTTAGGTGTAGGCCACTCCATTATGGCTTGAATTTTTTCTTGATGTACCTTGTTAGGATATTTAGACACTTCGGAGTTAGTAAGATCTACTTGGTCTATGTGTCGTTAGGTAAAAGTGTACTTTCTAGTGTGTTTCTTTAGTATGCATTAGTATACATTTGTAGTTAAGAAATTTGATGGTCACGATATGTTCCTGACATAGAGTGATCTGACGATTCATTCTCTCCTCGATCTTAATGACCATTGATCTGTGGCTTAACACTAGATTGGTCTATGATCTCTATTTAAAGAGCATGGAGGGTCATTTTCCGATGATCGATTGTGAGAAACTCTCTTGTAAAATCTCTCTGTAATCTTTTTCTTTGTATTAATAAACTGCTCCAAGTGGTCGCGTTGACTGGGGTCGTGGATGTTTCCCCGTAGGGGTTTTACCACATGAAAACATTGGCGTGTTGATATTTGATCTAGTTATGTGAGTGTTTATTGAAGGTGTTTGTCCTCTGTTGGAATACCTGTGTTGTCGAACATGGTATTAGAGCCTGTTTGAAGACCCGCTCCTGTTGAAGATTGAGATCGTGAAGCCGAGTTGCCTCATCTCCACTTTCTGTCATTTTCGTAAATTTATGGTTTGAGAGGACTGTTCCATTGCGTCTGAAGCACTCATTTCATTTAAGAACAATTTTTGTTTCACTTGAAAAGGTTTCCATTTTCCCAAGATACAACCATTACAGTCAGATCCAGAGGTATAAAGCTTGAATACTCATTTTTTGAAATTTTTGCATAGTAGTATTTTGGTTTTATTTCGGTTTTGTTTTATTTATTTCTGGGTTGCTACTCTTTTAGATCTGCATATGCTCTTTTCCCCGCACCCTGTGCGATCTCGCCAAATCAGAAACAAATAGGAAAAAGGTGCATCTTTCAGGTAAGCTAACCGAGATCTAACCCTTGTTGTCATTGAGAAGCAAAATTTTTCTCTTGTGTGAAAAGAGTTTTTTTTAGCACGCTCTCCAAGGCCATCAACAACAACAACAACACTCCTCCTTCTGAACATTACAATATGTTTTTCTAGATCATTTGGTTAAAAGTTGCCTTATTAAGTAAGAGGTCTTGAGTTCAAGTCTCTCTTTTGTTACATTTTTTGAAAAAAATCATGCTAAAATTGTAAAGTTTCTTTCACTTCAAGTATAAAAGTGAATCACTATAAGTAGCTTTAATATTTTATTTTAGAGTTATTTATTTTGCATGCAACTTTTCTGTTATAAAGTAACTTCATTCTAAAAGTGATCCCCACTTCTCTTTATAAAAGTGGGTCACTTCATAAAGCAACTCACACAATCACGTGGTCATTTGGTTACCGATTGTGCCTTTTTTTTTAAAGGGCATAACTCTAACATCGAAAGTCCATTTTTAGTGCCATTTTTTTAAAAACCACATAACTTTTCGAGCTCTTTCCATCCAGATCATCAGTTTTAGTTTTTAAATCCATATTATCTGCATATTTAATATGGCTTCTACAAGTACTGTCTTGCTTACCAACAACAACTACTTCCAATGGAAATCTCATATGGAAGATTTATTAAGAAGTAAAGGCTTGTACCAGATTACCTTGGGAAAGGAGAAAGCACCCACCGATGCTGATAAGAGATCCAAGTGGGATAATAAAAATGACGAAGCACGTGGACTAATCATAATTTCCATCTCTCCTGATTTAAGGTACCACCTTCAAGATATTGATGACCCCAAAGAAGCTTGGGACATGATTGAATCTGTGTTTGGTAAACTCAATATTATTCGAGCACAATAGTTAGAAAATCAAATACTAACCTTGAGTCCAAATGATTTTTCTTGCCTTGGAGCCTATCTATCTAGGTTTAAAACACTTAGAATTTTATGTGAAGAGTGTAAGATAAAGATGGAGGAAGAGCGTTGCATCTATCTTATTCTTTCTAAGCTAGGTAGTGCATATTCTATGTTTGTATCTACCTTTTATGCCATGAGAGAGGTTCTAGGGGAAGAAGCTTATGAAAAACCCAGTCTTGAGTCTTTTTGTGCTTCTTTGATTCAAGAGGAAGATAAGCTTGTACAATTTGGAGTGATCAACACTGCAGGTCCCTCCAACAAAGCCTTAGTTTCCCAGCAGAAAGATAAACCCAAGTATCCCAAGAAGCAACATCATCGCTACAACAACAAAGAACATAAGGGTCCCAAACCTACTCAGATAGCTTCAGCTCCTACTGGTGACAAATGAGAAAAATATAAAAGTAAGAATACTAACAGACATTGCAACTTTTGTGATAAAGATGGTCATGATGAGTCCAAATGTTTCAAGAAGATGGTAGCTTTAGAAGCAGTGATGAAGAAGCACAACATCAGTATTGATTCTACTTCTTCTTCTCA
>JASDQU010199830.1:3005-19271 GCA_032191745.1 Picea mariana
TTTATTATTTGTTTATATAATTGAAAATAACTTTTCTTTCTTGAAATATGTAGTCCACGGGCCATGGTTGTGATGATTGGTTCAATGATGACTTGTTGGATGACCCCAACATAATGGTAACAATCAACAAAATCATCAGAAAAAATGAACAGAGAAATCCTTCGCTTGATTGTAAGTAAAGATCAAAATCAAGAAACTAAAGAAAGGATAGAGCAGTTGAAGGAAGACCTTCAAAAATATAAGGTAATAACCATATCTTACAGCAATTATTTTTTGGTCATAAGTTCAATTATGAATGTTTCATGTTTATAACTTTTACATTTTCTAATCAAAAAAACTTTTTCTTTCTTATATAGGATTTTTTGGCTCCGATTCAGTCGGTTCCTGCAATAGATGTTGGTAGTAGTCATGTTGCAGAGAGTACACCACAACGTCTAGCCAACACCGACCAACATATACCGGCTAGGCTATTCAACACTCCACCTACGATTGATCCCAGTCATACTTAGAATGGGTCCACACCTATAGCTGGGGACTGTGAGCATGCCATACCCCTTCAGCTGGAGGTGGCAGAGCCACACGTAGGAGCTGGTGGCAATACTGGTAGTGATGAAACTGTCAGTTCATTTCCTGGATTGTCACGCGTTTCCAGCATGGGAACAATTTCATGCACTTTTTTGGTGAATGAGAAAGGAGATCCAATAAAGACATTAAAAATTCTAGGTGTTTTTAATTGTTTTAATCGTTTGTTGCTATATATTTGAAGCATATATCATCTTATATATTATTATTTTCTAATTAATGATCGTTTATTTTTGCATGTAGGAAACAACTTGTTTTATAAACACTTGCATGACCAGTCATTGGAAATTTTTGGTCCCACATTACGCACGAGGTGGAATTCTCAGAGTATTCACCTCAAAAACGAAATATTGGACTACCTTGAATGTATGTTTGGGGAAGATACCTTCAACAAAAGCGAGGTCTCCAAAGCAGTGGGCCTATATTTAAAATATATACGTGACATGTATAGGGTTAACTTGCAAAAGAACCCTAGGTATGAGCGTTCAGCCATTATTCCTGAGAGGGAATGGAAGGTGTTCATTGAGGACACAAAGGAGAAGAGATTGAGAAAAGAAGGAATAAATCGACCTGGTCTAGGAAGGTAAATTACAATTTGAATTCAATACTTTTATCTTTATTTATTTTTAAATACAATTGCAGTATACAACATACTTGAAATTTTTCATAGGCTCCCTGACACTTTGAAAGCCACCAAGGCAAGGGTTGAGAAACATGGTCAACACAGACTAGGCCAAGGTGACTATTTGAAGTTACAGGCATGAATTGTAAGTAATCAAACATCTTAACAATATTATTAGTTATATCGCCTTTCAGGTTTCTGGTAATTCATGGGGCAACCGATAAAAAAAATCAATACTCTTATGCAATGTAGGGGGACGATTTTGGTACCAAAGCCACTATGGAAGACCTCTGGCTTGGTTACAAGTATGGATACCAAGTTGTTATTGATCACCAAAAAAGCTTTGGATAGTCGCCAAGATGCAGTGTTAATGAGATGGTATATTATAAAAATCTAACCACAATAACACGGTTTCATTACCTTTAAAATGCATTCTCGTTTGATATCGTCCAATAATTTTACATATTTCTTTGTTATTTATAGGGGAGCAACAATATTATCGAGCCCATCAATAGTACTACAGAACAACTTGTTGAAAGTAGAGAAAAACCACAAGATAGTGCTTCCATGCAGTCCCATGAAAGTGAGGTGCAACCTGATCCTAACATAACTGGGTCGGTGCAGCCCCATGATGTTGCTGCACATGAGAGCCACGATGGTAATATGGCTATATATTAATCATATGTAACTTAATAATTTAGTACTTATGAATTTTTTTAATGCATAAGCATCTTAATGATTTCATACTATTTTTCATAAGCATGTTAATGATTTCATACTATTTTTCATACAGAAGATAGACATTTCTCTTGAGTGTTAATGATTGTTGATTCCAATTTCCATTACTAAAGTTTGGTTCTTGATAGTTCCTCACGTTTTCACATGTGTTTTTCTTTTTACTTAGATTCAAACTTTCTGTTCCTTTCAAATAGATTACATTTGTCATTCCTTTCAGTTAAAGTTCCTATTGTTGTTCCTTTCCGTTCAGTTATAGTTGTTGTCCCTTTTGATTAGATTACAATTGTTGTTTCTTTCCATTAGATTAACTTTCTATTTCCTTTCCAGCAATTTGATTCATAGTTAATAGTTAATTTTGCAAGTCTTTTACTTAGATTCAATCATTGCTTCTTAGTTAAATGAATTCAGCAGATTAGCTAGTTCCTTTTCATTTCACAACATGTTAGTAATCAGATTTCAATTCTGTTAAATAAGATCTTAGGCTTAGAATCTTTAAATGAAAATTTGAGGAACTTGATTGTGGATAAACTCAGGTTTTCTTTAGCTACGTGATTTTAGCCTCTACAAGCTATCTGCATAGACTTTGCTGATGTTCTCGAGATAAAAGACGAATCCTTGGGTTGATAAATTAATGTCAAAATAAGGTTGTTTTTAGGACATATTTAGAGCCCAACATTTTGGTGCTATTTCCAGGGATAATGTCAAAGGTAGCATAGATTGTGCCTCTAGAGGTCAAGGTATTGAATATGGAAGGTAAGAACCTATGCAGGAAATAAGTAAGATTCTTATGCCAACACCTACCTCCAGCTGACGCATTAAGAGGTTTCATAGGTGTTTCTTTTTGAATTTATTTTTGCGTGAAGTGTGTATGACTAAAAAGAAAGATATTGAAAAACCAAAATCCCCACCAAAAATTACCAAAGCCCAGGGCCCGGTGCTCCCTGGGAGAAGGACTTTGATAGACGACATCATCCAAAAATATGAATCTCAAGCTTCGGTTGGACCTAGGAAAGGATCTACCCAAATCCCTCAGGTAGCAGTCTCACCAACTGCGGCCCACACTGATATTCACAACAAAAATGAAGGGACTGAGAAAATCTTTCAGAGCATAGATCTTTCACCTCTCAACCCTTTAGAAGAGGGAAATTCTCATAATCTGGAGGAAGGAGAAGGAGAAACCAGCGAGGTTGCCAAGGCAGATCCATCACCACCCCCTGATCCTAAATCCCCTATGAAAGAAGAAGGCATACCTGAAATCCTAGATAGAGGGAGTGCAACCAAATCCCCAAGAGGATCAAATAATCAACCACCTCGAATAGGACACCCAGATCAAGAAATTCCTAAAGATTTTTGGCACATTTTTTATCAAATGGCATAACCAAATTAACAACGTCTCCAGACTTCCACATTGGAATATCCGATAGTTGATCCAATTGACAATGCCCCCATGAAGGAAATCCCCCTACAAAACTTGCCAGCCTTCCATGGATTGATCTCAGAAGACCCAGACACATTCTTATTTGAGTTTGATGTCCTATATAGAGGGTATGATTACACCTCTGAACCCAAAAAATTAAAATTGTTCCCCTCCACTTTGAAAGGAGTAGCTCTACGTTGGTTTATGGGATTAGTGGGTGAAACTATAAACTCATGGGATGAGATGAAACAAACCTTCTTGAAAAAATATCAGGATTACTGTAGAATTAGAGACCTAAAAGATGAAATCATTCAAATGACAACAAAAGAAAATGAATCATTAGAAGAACATGTTGAGATATTTCAGTATAATTTACAAAGATCACCCTATGGTACATTACCAGGCGAAGTACTTAAGGCAACTCTCATTAAAGGTATGAAGGATGAATGGGTAGAAACACTGAATCTAATGGGGAAGGGTGACATTTATCAAGAAACTTATGATAACATCATTCAATTGTGCATCAGGTGCTCACGGGGAACCATGCGGACCATATTAGGAATGCAGACTTCCCTCACCATAAATAACAATACTACTAGCGGGGGTGTTATGCAAGATGAAGTTGGTAATCTCTTAGAAAATTTCAAAACAAATATTCTGAGCATTCTGACTACACAATTGGATGTATTGCAGGCCAAACAGAAAAAAAACAGAAGCATAACAGACTTTCGCCATATTTTTCCATAGATGTAGAAGAAAACAGGGTCCAAGGGATTGTCCTTTGGATGTGGTTTGGGTTTGTGATATCTACGCCAAGGATCACGATACAGAACAATGCCCATCACTCCCTAGATTGAAAGATGTCTTCAGAGAAGCAGAAGAAGAGACAAAACCATTATATCTAATGGCTCGATGTCGTCAATGATAGACCTGACCTCTAAATACACTACAGGACCCTTCCTCTTTCTTTTCCGGGCAGTATAATGAGTAGAAAATTTTTGGTAATGCATGGCAGGGTCAGTCGTTTACTAATCAGAACTAGTAGCCCCACCAATACCCACCTATAAATCCCACTTGGACAAACTAGACCGCTACAAATATTGTCTGGCAGAATCAACTAACTAAAAATTCTACTTGGCCTAACTTAAAATACCCCACCTCATATTGGAAAAACTTAAATAATCACTACCCTTGTCAGTGGCCCAACATGACTGCCCAAAATTGAAATTGGAACTAGAATTGGCAGTGCCCCATGGGGGTAAATAATCAACCCATGGGGATGGCCCCTCAAACCCAACCCATGTTGCAAGCTCCACTCTAATTGCCCCAAAACCATCAATCACAATTGCGCCCCCACCTACCATCCCAACCTCATCCAAATCCTAATAATATACTGGCTTAGCTTGTCTAGATTATGGAGAATGGGGAAGGGGAAACTAACTTGGTATGCTGCAACGAACTCTGGTTGATATTGGGGCGTATAATCTCTCCTGAAGAAAATAATGTTTCCCAAGAGAAGGAGAATGAAAAACAACCAACAATAACACCCTCAACTATGGTAATAACGTAATAAATCAAGTAGGGGGGAAACACAGTCGAATCATAGGGCCCTGATAAGGATCCAACTCCTTCCCCTCCATTCCTCGAAAGATTGATGATAGAAAAACTTGTCGTATATCCCAACTTTGACATTGTAGGGGAATTCAAGAATTTATATGTCAAGATTCCACTCCTGCAGGCCCTGCAAGATATTCCAATTTATGTGAAAACAATCAAGGAACTATGTGGGAGGAAGCCTGTTAGGAAAATAAAAAATTCATCATCAACAGTTCGTGTAGTAGGAGCCTTGTCTGATCTAATTCTTGGAAGACAAGAACCAATCAAATATGTAGATACAGAGAATCCCATAGTAACAGTTCAGATACATGGTTGTTCATTTCCAAGCACACTAGTTGATTTAGGAGTGGCCATCAATATCTTGACTATGGAAACTTGCAATACCCTAGGTTTTGACTCCTTCGAACCCACCCCAATAATGTTACAATTGGCAGATCGATCGGTGGTTCGAATAGTTTGCACATTACATGATATAGAAATCTCACTCGACTCTTGGGAATATCTGGTGGATTTCCTCATCATCAACCCAAGAAGTGGACTTGAAGGGCATCCATTGATACTGGGCAGACCATGGCTTGCAATAGCTGATGTGTACATAGGATGTCGGATGGGTAATATGAAAATTGGTAGAGAAGGTGTCACAAAGAATCTCATCTTATATCCTCCTGCCAATCTAAGCCCAATTTTCATATATCCACAATTGCCACCACCACAATATCCATAAAAGGATTTACGATCCCCTCTCACACTGGAAGAAGCCCTTAGACTTAAGAACCAGCTAGAGGATGACGTAATCAGTGGGTTTATTAATATCCCAACCACTGTGGGTAGCCCAACATGCCAGATGCTCCAAGTTGTTCTATACTGTGAAGCACAAAGAGACCCGCTAGAAGATTTAATGGAACAACAAATCCCAACTACAGATCTTCATAACAATAAATCCATTGGGATTGCACCAGGGAGGTCTCTGAACATCAATGCCAATTTAGATAAGCAACATCAACAAAAGCTAATTCAAGTCCTCTCTAAATACCAACAAGATTTTGCATGGGAGTATTCTGATATGAAAGGTATTGATCTGCAACTCTGCACACACCACATTTATATTGAGAAATACGCTCGACCTATCCAACATCCACAGAGAAGACTGAATCCCCATCTCAAGTATATTGTTAAGGAAGATTTACAAAAGCTGATTTTATATATCCTATCTCAGATAGTCAGTGGTTTTCCCCATTAGTGATTGTCCCAAAGAAAAATGGGAAATGGAAAATCTGTTTTGACTACAAGGAACTTAACAAAGCCACTCAAAAGGATCATTTCCCCTTACCTTTCATCGATCAGGTCCTGGATACTTTGCAGGAAAGAAATTATTTTCCTTCCTAGATGGTTTTAGTGGATACAATCAGATCCAGATTGCCCTAGAAGATCAAGATAAAACTACATTCACATGCCCCTGGGGTACCTTTTCATATAGAGTATTTCCCTTTGGACTATGTAATGCTCCAGCCACATTCCAAAGGGCCATCCTGAGCATATTCAATGATCTGATCAGTGAAGGCATTTAAGTTTATATGTATGATTTCACTCTTTATGGCCATGACTTTGATCAAGCACTAAATAATCTGGAGAAGGTACTAGAACGGTCCATTGCTACCAGGTTATGTTTATTCCATGAAAAATGTCACATGATGATGACAGAAGGTGTGGTACTAGGGAATTGTATTTCTACAGATGGAATTAGAGTAGATCCAACAAAAATAGAGGTAATCCTTAATCTACCTACATCACAGACACAAACTCAGGTACGTAGTTTCCTTGGCGCTTTTGGATACTATCGTAGATTTATGGAAAATTTTGCAAGAACTGTTGCACCTTTACATGCTTTGACTGGTAATGTAGAGTTTCAGTGGTCTGACAAGTGTGATGTTTCATTTGCAGGACTCAATAAGCTGATCTTGACATCACTGGTGTTGAGGGGACCAAATTGGAAAATACCATTTCACATCTCCACCGATGCATCAGATATTTCTATAGGCATTGTCCTTGGACAGGAAGAAGACAAGAAATCATACACTATTTATTTCATTAGCAAGAATCTTACTCCAGCTGAAATTAATTATACAGTAATAGAAAAAGAATTCTTAGCTGTTATACACGTCATCAATAAATTTCGTCATTATATAACAGCTTATCCAGTTATTCTGTATACTGATCATTCTGCTATTAGATATCTAGCTAATAAACTAATTACTAATGGATGGGTTACTTGGTGGCTATTACTATTGCAGGAATTTGACATCACCATCAAAGATCGACCCAGAAGAGAAAATCTTGTCGTAGACTTTCTGTCCCGCATACCCAAAAAAGATGACTCCTTAATAGTTGAAGATCAATTTCCATATGAACATATGTTTGTTGTTACCACAAAGCCACCTTGGTATGCTGATGTGGCAAATTATCTGGCAGTAGGAATATTATTGGCACATCTATCATCAAGGAAAAGAAAACTGATCATCCAGCGTAGCGCGCGATTTTCTTGGATCAGTGGATATCTCTTCCAAAGAGGATATGATCTCCAAATCCGCAGATGCATACGAGATGACAAAATCTATGGCGTACTGAAGGAAGGACATGACGAGCCCTATGGTGGGAATTTTGTGGACTGCAGGACTAGACACAAAATTTTATAGATGGGCTACTATTGGCCCTCAATATTTAGAGATGCGAAGAAATACGTCCATACCTGTGACAATTGTTAGTGGATGGGAAAACCAGGTCAGGCTGATGAAATTCCCTTGAAATCACAAATTGTCACAGAACCATTTGAGAGATGGGCACTAGACTTCATTGGCCTCTTCAATCCAAATTCAAATCAAAAGGCCTATATTCTAGTGGAAATGTACTACATGGAAAAATCGGTAGAGGTAGAAGCCCTACCAATTGCAACAAAAGAGGTAGTCATCAAATTCCTTCTCAAATTATTTGTATGCTATGGACTACCCAGGGAAGTAATCACTGATGGGGTGTCACAATTTATAGCAAATAGAATCACCACCACCCTAGAAAATTATCATATTAAGCATAGAGTTACTTCTCCATACCACCCACAGGAAAATGGGCAAGTAGAAAGCACAAATAAGGTCCTGGAGGCAATCTTGACAAAGTCTGTCTCAACAAACCAATAGAATTGGGCTACTGAGCTCCCAAATGCCTTATGGGCTTATCGCACAACATGGCGTAACACCACTAGCTGCTCTTCTTATCACCTAGTCTATGGTAAATAACTCATATTCCCAATTGAGTTTGAAATCAAGACCCTAAGGATGGCCCAGGAAATTGGACTGGATCTAACATAAGCACATAAACAGTGCCTTCAACAAATCAACGAATTGGATGAAGCACGCCTATTTACTGTGGAGCACACAACTATTATTCAACAACAGAGAGTGACGTAACACGACAACCATATCAAGAAGAAATCATTCAAGAAGGGTGATTGGGCACTTCTCTATGACTCCAGATTTCAACATTTTCTAGGAAAATTATAGACATGGTGGCTAGGAAAATATGAAATTGAGGAAGTCCATGATAATGGCATGGTCACTTTAAGCACCACCGATGGGCCTGGATCTCCATTTCTGGTTAATGGGCACCGGCTACGACTTTACCATCATCCACCTTCAAAAGAATCTTTCTACCAGGAAGTAAGTAAGGATCCTACCGTTCAATTTTTGGCTAGCTGGGAAGGTAAGCCAACCACCCCAACTCCATAAATGATGAATTTTTTTGACACTGTACATACTGTATATAGTCTTTGTAGATTTCATTAACTGTCAGTTTTTCTTTTTCTTTTCATTTTTTGAGAAATAGGGAGGATAACTGTAATCAACACAATTAACACTCTTTTCTGTTCTGCACTCTTGCTTTATCTTATCATGCAGATCCAATCTTTCACAGAAAAATGAATATGTCATGCTCCGCAGTAGTAATCGGGCAACCATAATGAACTCATGACATCAACAAACCATCCCATAATCGATTTTGAAATAAACTGACCCATAATAATTGAATGAATTTAGTTGATGACTAATCAACCTTAGATTCAACAAAAGAAAAAATATTTCCATGGGGGAAGTTTCCAAAATTATCCATTAAGATGGTTAAAAATTAACATATGTNAAAAGAAAAAATATTTCCATGGGGAAGTTTCCAAAATTATCCATTAAGATGGTTAAAAATTAACATATGTCGTTCATTTGAAAGGAACAACTGTTGTTCCTTCACGTGATTGCTATTCATTTGAAAGGAACAACTATTGTTCCTTCTCACGATTGTTGTTCAATTGAAAGGAACAATTGTTGTTCCTTCTTGTGACTGCCGCTCCTTCTCACGCTTGTTGTTCCTTTGAGTATCATTGTTGTTTATTTGAAAGGAAAAACTATTGTTCCCTTTGCACAACTTGTTGTTCCTTTAAAAGGAACAACTACTGCTCCTTATGTGTTCTTCCTTATTATCGTTCCTTCCTATCATTGTTGTTCAAACACTATCCATTCCTTTGGGGTACGACTTTCACTAAATAATTTTCACTAGCACTATTTCTAATTGGCATCATAATGATCTATCATTATTTCGTGGACTATCTCTCACACCTTATCAAATTGTTTTTGGATTAATTTCTTCGAAATATCTTAAAACTTGTTCATAACCAATAACCACCGTAATTCGTTTCCTTTCCCTATATACATACAATATACTTAAATGATAATTTTCCCTCATATTATAATAAGGAGTCTTCAACATACTTTTACTTGGCATCCTTACACTTCTTTATTCCATCCCTTAGTGTTAAGGAGTAGATGAGCCTCCCTTAATAGAGTCCGAAAAAAAAAAAGAGAAGGAAAACAAAACAAATAAACATAAGTAATAAACTTCTCCCACAAAGAATAGAGGGTCTCATCACGAGCCAACCTACCACGATCATAGGATAATAACATAAGTGATATTCTCACTATGACTACTACACCAGGGAAATGGCTTTTGATATTATGTTTGTCAAAGATCAAGGGGTCTCATCACGAGCTGGCTTGTTCACTTAAGTTACAATCTAGTGAGTGGCATTATCATCATCTGGCTACCAAACCAGGATAGTGGTCTTGTCGAGAAAATAAAATTTAAATATTTATTAAGGATACAGGCTCATCTATGGGTTAAAAGGAAACCTTTTCAAGGCTATGGATTCCTGCTGGCAGTAGTGGCTCTACCTGTGGTATGGAATTTTATCTTAAAAACACCAAGTTTTTGTGTGTCTCTAGATATCCTTTACTCAATAACAGGGCTATCATTTCGGTTATATATTCAATAAACACAGGAAAAGTAACAACATTATGATATGTGGAATATTTTTAAAATGAATAGACTTAATTTATTCGGTTTATTTATCCTTAAAAACATTTTTTGAGTATAGGTATAAACAAATTCAAATTTCCCATGAGAAAAAGACTATCGCTTAATGATTATCGTTAATATGATTTTTGAAAATTGTACATGATTGGTCTCCATCGGTGGTGGCAGTGTAATTATTACCTCTCACCATAAATACCTACACTCATTACTTTCACCTATGTTGACGGTTGAGGTCGACCTCTACAATAATGAGGGGAGTGGACATTCGACACATTTTTCGATAAGATTGTAATGATTGTAATAAATGGAAAACCCACATTTTTATACACTCTCCATCCTCTGATATTTTCTATTTTTGGTAATATTTCCTTCTAGCTGGTCTAACCAAGTCTACAACTAGAAACAACAATCGTTCTCATTTTCTCACAGAACGATGGACAACCGAAGTGTGCGCAGGGAGCCAACATTATTACAGGTAACAAAGAATGCTAGAGAAATTCTACACTACCTCGGCTGGACAGAGTATTTCAACTAGTTGCAAGGCTATGATATGAACATCACGCTTGAATTATTTTAGAATTTGCAGGGAAAAATATCCATGGTTCAAGATATACGAATTTCAGTTACTTCGGAAATCATAGCATAGGTTACGGGTCTCCCTAACTCAGGCATTCAGTGGACAGGAAGATATACAGTGCTCAAAGAAGCTGTAGAATCGTTCATAGACCATGGAGAGGAATTGGATAAAAAAGGAAAGGGGATTAACCCCAACACCCTCATTTAACCATGGAAATAATTGGCAGGATTAATTCAGAGGTACATCACCTGTGATGGGAGATATGATGTAATCTGACCATGCCACCTCAAACTGCTAGCGGCACTCAAAAAAAGGTTAGTAATCAATCTACTTTTGTTTCTGAATTCCATCTTACATGATGTTTCCGTCAGAACACAGAAGTCCAAGGATCCTGTTACTATCATCAACCACCATGGATTAGTTAAACTGATAGTACATAAGGCCCTAAGTCAAACACAATTAACCTGGGAGGATCTTACTGGGACCAATAGACCTCTGCAACTGGAACAACTTGAATCATATGATGAAAATCCATCACAGGAAATTGAAGAGATACAGGAAGGGGAGACCACTACCCAAAAAAAATTTCCACCTCCTCAACCCAAAGTCGAGGCAAACCTTGTCCAAATTATAGAGGCTCAGACCTCACAGACAGAGGCTCAGACCTCACAAGCAGGGCCAATAACCAGAAAGAGAAAAAGAGAAATGGTTTCTCCTAAATACCCCATTGAGAGAACGAGGAGAAGCAGACAGACAAGAAACCCTGAAGAAATGCAGGACACAACAAAACAACCTGAAGAAATTCAAAACATAATAGAGTAGACCTTATAGGAAAATGCCCAGGATATTGAGCATATAGAACAAAATTCATAGGGAAATAGTCAAGAAAACACCCAACCAACATTAGAGCATATGAAAAAACAATTTTTGAAAATCTATGAGGTAGAAATAGCTCAGGTTTTAGGGATCTTAGGAGCCTTAATTGATAGAGATAAATCAAAAGAATACCAAGAATGATCCTCTTCTTCAAATCCCATTGAAAATTTCCCTAATATCGAAATGTCATTCCTAGAGGACACAACACATGAATAACCTCATCCTAAGGCAAGAAGCCCTCTTGAATAGATAGATCACTTGGAAGGAATAGAAGAGAAGATACATGTTGATTAGAATGAAGAAGACCTTGAGACTCCTCACAAACAGAAAGCAAGCAAAATCCATAAGAGAATTAGAAAGATGAAAAAGGAGAACAAGTTGTTAAAGAGAAAGGCTAAAATTGAAGGTTGGAAAACTCAAAGAAATTATTAAAGAATTGAGGAATCAGCTAGAACAAGAAGATAAGGCCCACCAAAGAAAGAAAAACCAAAGGTCTAGAGTGCAGGGAAGAAACCCTATTCCTAAAAGAGTAGTCACTACAAACTCTGTGGGAACATAGACAAACCCTAAAGAGATAACAATAGAGGATGCAGTAGCCCAAAATGAGGAAGTAATTCCTTTAGAAACTGTGGATGTTGAGATACAAACATATACCCTAGTGTCAAAGGAAGTATCTCAAGCCCTCGAGCAAGATGCCACGATTAGGAGATTTGAGGAAGAATTGATACACTCCCAACAAAGTTTGATTCAAAGTAGAAATGAATTGATGACTATGGTAGAACATCTAACATTTCAATCTCAGGAACATAATGCTATGATTGATACACTAGAAGCAGAGCTTATACAAGACCATCAAGCATTAACTCAATCCAGAGATGAGATGGGCACTATAGAAGATATCAAGCAGCTCAGTCTTGGGAACAAGATGCTATTATTGGTAGGCTAAAGGTAGAACCGGTACAAGAACAACAAGCATTGACTCAATCCAGAGAAGAAATGATCACTAGGGTTGAACATAAAAAGGTTGTTAAACAACTGAAGGATATGCCATCAACAAAAAGTGAAACATATGCTCAGCTCACCAAAGCCCAAGAAAAGATTAAGAAAATGCAAAGCCGATTTGAAAAATCTTTGGAGCAAATCAAGGATATTTGTGATGTTTACTTTGATGCAATCAACTATAGAGCCCCTGCCACCAATTATACCCTATTCTTACTAGAACGTTACCTATTGTTAAGGGTAAAATCCATTAGATCAGGTAAGCCAATTACATTTTCCAATATCCCTGAGTTTGTTTCATGTTTTAGAGAGTAGGAAGAGAAGGTACAATTTTTTATATGTGAATTATACTTTCATAATTTAATTTTGGAAGATGACATGAGAAATAACCTTGGTCCCTTTATTGGAGACATTTAGTTCCATGCATTCCTTTCCTTCACTAAGAACCAAGTCAGATGGGGCAAGGCTCACAAGAATTTTATAAAGAGGGAAACAGGGTTAGATCTCTGGATCAGAGGAGAGCCCTTAAAGTCCTTTCCAGTCATTATGCGACATAGGAACTTTATGAAAAGGGAGGGGGTCATATATTCTCTAGCCCCCATCCATCAACAGGTTATCCGCTCAAGCGTCATATACTTTAGAGAACTCAAAGAATAAGCTCTTGCTACTTCTAAGGTGAGATGGGATGCATCCTCCAATGAAGTCAAAATTAGGGAGCCTTTTAGGTTCAGGAATTTCCTTGCAGCTACCTACAGAGTGGAAAGGTATTATAGACTACTCCTAGAGGAAGGACTTTCTTGGATTAGGTGTAGGTATAATACCCCTATCCTCTGGTTTTCTCCAGAAAGTTACCAGAAGGATTATCAAATTAACAAGAAAAGGGAGGGTGTTGCTTTTGAAGAGCTCAAAAGAAGTAACGAGTTCAGGAGACTTGGTGAACCAATTTTCCCTCCTTACAACATCACTAGTTTACATGTAAGATCTCAACTTGCATGAGGACATGCAAGAAGGTAAGTTGGGGGGTATGTTGGGTTATGAAAAAGGTACAAATATCCTCCTTATTCCCACAGTTCATGATACAATCTTGATTTACTTTTCTGTTAATTAGGGATAAATAGGATAGAAAATGATTAATATGTCTTTAAGTGATATTATTGAAGTTATGTTGAATAGATTCTAAAATACGATTGGAATTGTTTGATTCTGTTACAGGATTGTATAAATATTGTCAAAACCGAAATAGCAAAGGAAATCTTGAATATGCGTGAGCTATTGGAGGTTAAGGACTTTTGGCACAAAGCGGTTTTAAAGATGATTTGATCTTTTATATTGTAACTTTATAATAGTAAATCAATCCTGAGAATCTTTTGATCCTCAAGATGGCTTGATTTACTCAGATTATTGTAAATATAGAGGGTAATAGATCCTGAAAGATAATCTAAGAACTGTGTTCAAGTATTCGGAGTTAGAGTTACTCTGTGCAAGACGTTTTTGTGAATGATGTACCAACTATGAATTTAATAAAAGCTTTGATCATTTTCACCTTTTCTACAAACCGAGTTTCTAGTAGCAGTGCTTCTAAAGACCAATGGCCCAGTCTAAAGGAGCTACTATTTTAGCTGTAATTGTATCAGTTTGATTCTTGTTTTATGATTCAATTCTCTTTTACAATAGTTAAGATGAATTCATAAGCGTGTTAATAATTTCATACTATTTTGCATACAGAAGATAGACATTTCTCTTGAGTGTTAATGATTGTTGATTCCAATTTCCATTATTGAAGTTTGCTGCTTGATAGTTCCTCACATTTTCACATGCACTGTTCCTTTTAATTAGATTCACACTTTTTGTTCCTTTCAAATAGATTACATTTGTCATTCCTTTCAGTTAAAGTTACAATTGTTGTTCCTTTCCGTTCAATTATAATTGTTGTCCCTTTTGATTAGATTACAATTGTTGTTTCTTTCCATTAGATTAAATTGCTATTTCTTTTCCAACAATTCAATTCATAGTTAATAGTTAATTCTACAAGTCTTTTACTTAGATTCAATCGTTGCTTCTTAGTTAAATGAATTCAGTAGATTAGCTAGTTCCTTTTCATTTCACAACATGTTAGTAATCGGATTTCAATTCTGTTCAATAAGATCTTTGTCTTAGAATCTTTAAATGAACATTTGAGGAACTTAATTGTGAATAAACTCAGGTTTTATTTAGCTACATGATTTTAGCCTCTACAAGCTATCTACATAGACTTTGTTGATGTTCTTGAGATAAAAGACGAATCCTCGAGTTGATAAATTAATGTTAAACTAAGGTTGTTTTTAGGACATCTTTATAGCCCAACAAATGGAGAGTTGAATGAGCCTTTGAATGATGATGGAATGAATGACTGAATGACTCAATGGGAAAATGAAGTAAGTCCAAACTATATGTATGAATGTTCCAAACTTGACACTTGTCATGTTGAGAGCTACTTTGGCCCACTTGTCCCCGTCTTTAGAAATTAGGATAAAGTAATTATCCATACTTTATACTTTAAGGAATATTAATATAATATTCCTTTTTGGCTTAAGCTCCCTAGCTTAGTCTCTTATCCATAACTTTTATCACCCTGTTTCCCTAACTAGTGGAGTTTAGTCTCCCATACTCATTTATCATGGTTGGTCTACACACAATGATGTATTATATTAATGATAATGAATATACAAAAATAGGCTCACTGGCCTTCAACATCTAGGCTCTCTGGCCTAATTCAACACATAAGCCTCCTAGCCTATAATAACTGGCTCAACAGCCTATAAAACACAACATATACATAAAGGTTCCCTAGCCTCAAAATCACACACACTTAATTTTGCTGCACGTGGTATCCTAGAATGTGCACACTTCATCATTTTAGTGCGTAGTACATGTACGCACTATACCATGGAAGGTGCTTACTGTTAACTCCCAAAACGAAACCGTCCTTTCGGCCGAGTTTTGGGTGGATATCATAACTTTCAGTAGTAGCTTCAAGTCATTTTTGAGTTTTTCAGTTCAGAAAAGTTTTGGTTTTTGGTGTGTCTTAGGAAATAATTGAAAATAAAGTCTTCTATTTCGAAAATGTGACTGTTTACTTTCAACAGCTAACATTATGTAAAAAGGATTATTGTGTGCTGTGGAAAGCGATAGCTTTCAACAGCTAACAGCGCTGTTTCATCAGTTCAAGGTGCTGTGGAAAGTAACGAGGCACGAGAAGCTCAACAGACAGTTTGCATGTGGCACGATACGGAGAATATTTGCTTTCGCGCTAAGAAATTTTAAATGATGTGGCACGTGGTTTTGCTTTCCGCAGCTAAAGTGAGTTTCACATCAAAGGGTGCGCTGTGGAAAGTATTCGCTTTCCGCAGCTAACAGGGGTCGCCGAAGGGTTCGCGTGCTGTGGAAAGTAGC
>JASDQU010199831.1:0-12679 GCA_032191745.1 Picea mariana
CCTGGAAAGCCTTCTATTGCGTCGACCATGTCTACAACCTTTAAGCCTTCTATTGCATCGACCATCCCTGAGTCAGTCCTGAATCACTTGTTACTCTGATCTACATCAAATATTGTTACTTGTTTCATGTCATTGATGGGGGATACACTAAGGCCCTCCTCTGACGAGTCTTTTCTTGTCGACTTCAACTCATTATCCATGAATTAGACTTAGAAACTAATTGGTACCTTGGAACTTGCATGCCTCAATGGCAAGTTTCCTTTCTTTCAACAATGGGTTTTCATTATTGACCATTGATTGGTAGATTCCGCCGAATGTTCAACCTCAGATCATTGATTCACATTCGTTGGATTGTACTAGAGTACCTTGGGAGTCATTGACATTAATGGTGATATCCCTCACACTTGTTAATGGTATTCACTAATGACCGGTAGTCAAGTGGTTTCTACCATGTTCGACTTCAACACATATATTCGCATGGTTAGATTCGTACTATAGAGTGGTGGAGATGAAGACCTTGAGTATTTTCTCACAGATTCAGGTTGCGTTGGAGTATATTTAGTTTGTATTGTTGCATAGATCCACATTGTATGTCTCATGGCTATGTTAAAGTTTAAGTCTTTAACACATATATCCATAGTGTATTTTGGTGGCTATGTTCAGATTTGAGTCATAATGGCATGGATCCATGGTGTATGTTTGGTGGCCATGACCTGTCTTACTTGACATGGATCTTTTCATGTTGGCATTTATGTTTTGAGCCATTTCTTTTTTGAGTATGGGAATGCCTACCTCAGTGATGATATATTATTGTATTGTATTACCTTATTTGTTGGCAGGTTCCGACTGACTGTTCCTTTTTCCCTACACACACTTGACAAAGTATATCAGCTATCACTTTGTTCTAACTTCATACTTTGGGGGGCTCTCTGTTACACATTATTTTTGTCACCCTTATGACCATTAATGATGTAAACCTATCTATTGCCTTCAAAAGGGTCAGTGGCCTGAATTCCTAAAGAAATAATGGAGAAGAACTTTTCTTGAGAGAAGAAGTTGTGTTTTCCTCTGTAAAAACCCTATTTTGGAGGATTTCTGTGGGCTGCACCATAGCTAGGGTGTGGAAATGCATGATTTTCGTAGGCTGCACTATAGCTAGGGCGCGGAATTTTTGCAGGATGCACTATAGCCAGGTCATGGCGGCCTTCGTATGTGGGAAAAATAAGCATTTTCTAAATGGTTCTAGAAGGAGAATCTTATATGGTGAGGTGGCCTCTAAATGGTTTGGATCTTACTCGCTTTCATGATTTAGTGGGATCATCCTAACCTCCTCACCTTATCCTCTTAAGCTTATAAAAGGAGAGGAGCTCTCATGGAGAAAGTTAGTTGGTTTTGGAGCTTGTCTTTTGTAGTTGGATTTGGCTTGGAATTATTAACTTGGTTAGAGTGGGTTTAAGCTTTTCTTTTGTCAAGATAGATGTCAAATCTATAGTCTCAGAATTCTTGTATCAGAAGTGTGTGGGAAGCAAGGAACTATAGGGAGAAACCTTATGACATCAAGGCATCTGGTTGTAATGTCTCTTCCTATTATTAATATAATACAGTGACATGTTTCTTTCCCATACAATTATCTTATTTTATTGCATAATTCCTTGATCATATGCATAGGTTGTCATTGAATATACTTTACTGCTTTCACTTTGGTTGGTTTGTGTCTTACTGCAGGATCAGTATCACAAGAGCACCAGAGAAAAATAGGAACAACCAAGACATAAGGAAGCGACATTTAAAGGTATGTCTATCATATTTTGTTTGGTAGTAAATTTGATGATTAGAGCCTAGGGAAGGCACCATGTCCTGTTGTGTTTTTTTTTAGATCTAGCTGGATCTAGGGGGATCGATTTGTGTCCGCACTTAACGATTTACCCGATAACACCTCTATGAAGAGGTAAACGAAGAGAATTCATCTATGAATAAAGTAGGTGTACATAACTTTATATACCTTGTAAACAATCCCCCTTTTTATATTTCCGTAAAGATTATGGATAAGATCGCCCATTGTTGCCTCATTGATGGCAATTCAAGCCCAAGTGTGATGTCGAAGATTATTATGGAAGAGCTAGGATTGTCTTGTACAAATGAAAATGCTAGATTCATGCTCTTATATAATGTCCTACAACAAACAACCATAGGTGAGATTAAGTATGTGACCTTAGTTTTATGCGTTCATCTTGAAATAAGGACAACCCTCAGCATTCAGGTAATTGATATGCCTATAAAAAATTATTCAATTATCTTGGGAAGAGATTGGCAAGCCTTAACAGTGGGATACATCTCACTCAAAGGGACACATTTATCTGTGCCTCGGAATGATAAGAACATTATAGTCCTTAGAGAAGGAAGAATTTCACCCTACATAGAGAGTGTTCCACAATCTACTCAAAACTATATCGAAGAAGACCTAGGAGTGTATTCCATCTTTGTTGAGGAGGATAATATTCCTTTGGAACAAATCGATTTGGATAATGATATGTGGCACATGCACTTTGATGTTTCATGCTCTAATGAAGGTAATGGGGCTGACATTATCTTGGTTTCCCTTGTAGGGAAAATTCATAACTTGTCTTACAGGTTGGAGTTTGCTTGCACAAACAATGTCAATGAATTCAAAGCATTATTAGTAGGAATTGAAAGTGCCCTTAATCTTGGTTGTGGTCACCTTTCAATTTTTGGAGATTCTGAGTTTGTTGTGAACCTGATACATAAGGTATGCTCTCCTAGAAACAAGCTGATGGAACGATACACCCAAACTATTTGGGCACTTATCTCGGACCTTTTATCTTTCAACATCACTCGTGTTAAGATGGAGTTTAATTCAATGGATGATCCGTTAGCTATCTTTGTAACTTCTCCTAATCAACAACTTTTGCCTCACATGCCTAATTGTTCTTTTCAAGCCCTATCTCATTCACATATCATGAACAATGTAGGATCTTGGTAGGTCTTCCCTAATGATGAGAGCATTTGTTCTTTCATTCAAGATGAACCTATTAAGCCCAAGGAAATGACATTCATAGAAAACAACAAAATTTCCAAGGCCTTGACTCCTCTTGAGAGTTTGTTTTCATCGAGTGATATCAGAAATAAAGAGAAACAAAGAGAAGAGGGGTCAAGAAGGAAGGTGGGTGAAACCATATCTTGGAACATTGGGGCGCTCGAGTCTTCCAAGAATGTTAAAATATGTACCCAATGTTCTGATAAAGAAGAAACGGAGTTTTCCAAGCTACTTGGTGGATTGAAAAATATTTTTTCTTGGTCCTATGAGGATCATCATGGCTTTGATCCTGGTCTTACACAAAATGCTATCCCCATAAAGTAATGCATGAAAACATCTAGGAAAAAACAAGGGTCTATTAACTCTGCATTTAAAGAAACTTTTCAAAAGGAGTTGGAAAATTTCTTAGAGGTTGGGATTATTGTTCCATTCTATCCTGAATGGGTTTCCCATTAGACACCCATTTCGAAGGTCAATGATCATATTAGAAACTACATTCATTTTCACATTTTATGTCAGACTATTATGAGAAATATGTTTCTTCTTCTCAATATGGAAATGATTTTGCAACAGGTTGTAAGGTCGCAGACGAGGCCCTTACTTAACGAAATTCTGGGTTACAATAAAATCAAGGTAAAGGGGGAAGATTCTCATAAAACCACTCATATATCAATTCGAGGTACCGTGACTTATAAATGCCTATTTTCTAGCTTACCTGATACAAGTCCTGCTTTTAAAAGACATATCCACACAACTCTTAATGAGTTGATCAACATCCACATCTACCTTGATGATCTAATCATATGCATTAAAAGGTACATAATTACCTCGAAGTTCCAAGTGTTATTTATGGGTCCTTTCAAAATTTATTTTGTACTGGACACTAACTCTTATGTTCTAAAGATTTTACAGGAGCAATGGGTTTCTTACAACACTCTCTTGAAACATTGCGAGGGACCGACATGAAAAGTTCTAATGTTCTTTGGATTTTTTGTATACTAGTAACCTAGCTCTTCTTTCCTTTTCGTGTTATTTTCTTTTCTTCCTTACAATAGTTTGAATTCTGCTATCTTTTTTAATTTTTCCTACTTCTTTTACGTTTCTATCATTTTATTACTGTTGTTTTAATTTTTGCAAAATTTACTTCTGTCATGATTTTGTTTCCTACCATCTTCTAGTTAATTTGGTTAAATAGGATGATTGGATCAGTTCCTCCACAGTGACACTCCTACAAAGAATTGTTAGTCAATAACAGTGAACCTTAAAATATTGTTATGATGTTTCCCTTGAAGCTTACTTGAATTTGTTATCTTCTTTCACTGTTGTTTCATAAAGAGATTGGTTATCTCCCACTTATTCTTGCCATTTCTTCATCCATTTGAGTTTTTAAAGAGAAAATATGTAATTTTTCTCCTTGAAGTAAAGAGCAGATTCTGCTTGAATGATTATGCATACAGTGGTAAAACCCCTCATACTTAACACTTTTCATGAGTTATTCCCAAATTCCTGGTGATTTTTCCATTAAATCCGCTCACTTCCCCCTGTTGCATAATCTTCCCGGTTATATCTTCTTGACCTGTTGTTCTTGGTCTGTGAAACCATGATCTCTGAGTACTAAATATATTGAAAAATAACTTCCCCGTGGAGTCGCCACTTTGTTGACGATTAAAATAGCAACAGAGTTTTTCTCGCAAAATGTTTCTAAAGCCTATTATTATAAAGCTAACAGGATAAATAATACTAGTAGGTGGGACCCCCTTGTAGATTGGGAGATAATATCTGGCTCTTATTTGATGTTGGTGCCACTGTTCGACACTGCTTACATGGTTGATAAGATCTTTTTTTATTGGCAATGGGTTGGTCTTATTATTTGTTGGTTCTAATTGGGACAATTGAATGGTGGATAAGGCATGTTCTGTGTTGTTCCTCCTGCTCTAGGCTCTAATTACATGTTACGATGGCCTATGTATCCATTGTTATCAATGTTTTATGTTCATGGATTCCTTACTGTCACATCTACACAATAAACAGGTTAGAAACAAGAGATAAAAGAAATTGAAAAGAAATAAAAGCAACCTAATCTAAATGCAAAAGGAAGAATTATTCTCTTATGCTAAATGCATTGAAATTTAAATGGTCGATTGTTAATCCTACCAATAAGGTGATAGTTATGTGATTGTCGAAGTTATATGGAACATGATCGATATGTGTTATGGAATAAATTGGCAATGTATGAATGTGATATGGGTCACACTATTGGTAAGTAGTGGGTGGTGGTTTTGATATAGGGTTTAATTGAATGAATTAATGGAAGATGGTTGGTGTGTACTTAGAAATTAATTGACCGGGGATGGAGGTAACATGCATTTATTTCGCATCACCCTTACTCTTATGGTGGTCACCACCCTAGTTGGGCTATTGTTCAACTATTTTTTCTATGGTTAGGCTCCGATTTTCAAGTAGAGGGAGAACCTCTTAGCCAATTCGTGTTTTAAGGAATTCTTGGTTACAGGTATGTCTTTTTGGCCATCCATGAATTTGATCTGGTTATGAAATATATAGTGGCTCAGTATGTATGGGTTTGTGCTTTCCTTAAGTATGGCAACTATGTAAAATTATGATTTTTTAGGTGGCTTTCACTGCGATAATGTTTGAATTCACAGAGTTATTGGTCGTTCTGAGTATTGGTAGCCATAAAGTATCTCTGTCATCCTTAATGGTTTTAGTTTGAGGGTTTCACTTGGTTTGGAGTGGATGGTTTCTTCCATGCCTTCGTATTCCATACCTAGTATTTTGTTGTTATGGGGCATTCGGGAGTTTGAAGGGTAAAAGTCCCTCATCATCTCACATCTCAGAACCCCGAACCCTGAAGCGCCGAAATCACCCAGAGTCAGGCCCATGGTTTTGGCACTTGGTCAGAAAGGAGCAGGCCTGGAGGAGGGGCGCTAAGTTTTATCATTTGGAAAGATGGGTCCTGAAGAGTCGAGAGTGATCTTAGCGATTCATCCCGGAGGGACACGTGGTGCGCGATTAGTCTCTCTATCTTTGAACCCATCACAAGTTTGAAGCGCAGGGAGCAGCTCTTTCATATCCCCGAGACGCGAAGCGCTGAAGACATCCTGGACTCGGGCCCATAGTATTACCGAATTAGTTCAGGACAATCAGATCAAGGAGGGGCATGTGGCACCCATTAGGCCCTCTCGACGTTTGGCCCATCGCAACGTCAAAGAGAAAGGATCTACTCCTTTCTATCCACGAACCCCGAAATGCCGAAAGCACCTTTGAAGATAGGTGCAAGGTTACAGCCCGTATTCACTTGGAGGCGATTGTAAGAGCTGCGCAAAGGGCTGAAATGCTAGGTATAGCTGTAGAATGGATCACCATGTTCTCCAGGTTTCAGTTCAACTTGATCTCAACCCTGATACCTTCTCGGAGTAAATGAAGAAGAGAGAGGGTGGTTGAAAACTCACCTCACTCGTTAATTACATGGTATGGATGTCCCGGTGGGAAGTCTGCCCAAGATGGTCCTCTGTACTAGTTCTTTCCACAGAAGCCATGCCGAGTCCTTGACTCACCAGGGAAGCCTACGCACACTAATTCAGCATTTAAGGGCTCAGCTACCCCCTAGCGTGATCCATGCAGAGTTAAGGTGGTGTATGATAGAGGAGTGCAGGCCAGATTTGATTGAAGAGATGCCTCATCCTGAAAGTCTAAGAGGCCTCTATTGGGCAAATGTTTATGAGTATATATACTTATTTTTTATATTTTTTCAAGGATTGATGGTAAAGCGAAGCTCCCAATTGTAAAGTTTTAACAGACACTCTAGTTCTCTGGTTGTGCATCTATATGTAAGATTTCTTGTTTAATGACAAACAGTTTTCTTACCCCATCTAGTTTTCATCTCATACCGTGGGAGTTTATGATTGACTGATTCACATGAATTATTGCAATTATGTTACGATAAAGGATTTATTGTTGCATTGTTGTATTCTTCGGTTTTCTTCATTTGAATGTAAGAAGATCTTGCGTTTATATGTTTTCTCTTACAGTCTGTTAGAAACTTGATGGTTACGACAAACCTTTGCATTTCTCTTATACAAGTCTTCCCCCTATTCACCCTTACTACAACTCACTTTCTGAATTTTATCTAAGACCTCACTTTCCCATGCATGCGTGGCCTAGTTTCGGAGTTAGAACAATATTGTTTTGAGTTAACTTCCATTTGATCCCCCCTTTTAATAAACAAATCGTGACATAAACTAATGGGCATCGGGCTCCGCTCCTGCTGCAATCCAGGAGCGACTTCTAATGCCAACATTTCTGGCATCGTTGCCGGGGACAAAGTTGAAAATTTTCCCTGAGATTGAACGACATTGAGCTTCTGATTCTGAAGGTGCATCAGGTATCAGAGCCTGTGAAGATTGCTACTGTGCACCTGGCGACTCCACTGTGGTGAACCTACCGTGTTAATTGTGTCTTTCAAAGGCAGACACACACAGTCCCATCCATAGCTGCCTCTAGCTACACTTGAAATTGATCCATAGGTGGTTCTCAGAAAAGGAAAGGCCTTTGAAGGAGAAGCTTTTGCCACCGAACCAGGTAATCCGCCATCTCCTTCTGTAGGAACTCCATTTTCTCCTCCTTAGTTTCTTAGTAGACCTTTTTCTGAAGTTTCCCATTTCCTAAATTTTGGGAGTGTTCCTATTGAGTTTTCCCCCCCTGGTCTGGGATTGGAGGGAGAAATCCTTGTCACTCCCCTCTCCCCTGAAGCTGTACCTTGGCGTAGACCCAGGACCACAAAATATTTCCTCACTCCTAGCTTTACCACTCCTTCTCTTGTTACTATTGTCGCTTCTCCACAAAGAGAAGCATTTGTTGACTTAAGCCCGTCATCCTTCTCCCTAAATCCCCTATTGTTTCCTATTCCACATAGAAGCTCATCCCCAGTATCCCCTTTTTGAGCTCCTTCTCCTCCGAGTTCTCCTCCACATAATATCCCTATGGTAGGAGAAAATCCCCCTATGACCAGAATGGAGGATATTATAGCTGCTAGGTATGCTCCCCTTGTGTTACCTCAACCTCTCAATGCCCTCCCAGCAGATGGTTACCTCAAGTAGCTGCCCAAGTTTACAGGCGAGGGGGACATAATTGTAGAAGAACACCTAGAAGCCTTTTACAGTTTTACAGATGATAATGTTATCATGCATGTAGACGTATGGATGAGGATTTTTGTCCATAGTCTTCAAGGCGAGGCTAGAAAATGGTTCAAGGTCCTGCCTCCTGGATCTATTGATGGGATCGAAGCTTTGGATAGTGCCTTTTTGAGACAGTGGGGAGATAAAAAAGACTTCATGTATTACATGATAGATTTTGGGTCTTTGAAGAGAAAAGAAGGGGATTCTGTCTCCGACTTCTCCAAGAGATTCAATAAAATGTACAATAAAATCCCTGCTAAGATAAAACCCTCTGAAGCCTATGCAAAAATCACTTATGCTAGCACCTTTGATCTTGATTTTTGCCTCCTGTTGAGGGAAAGAAGAGCCACTACTCTGGCCCACATGCAGGATGCAGCCGTGGAGTTAGAATCTAACATATTGGTTGTTGACCGACTCAGGAACACTGCTGGTAGAAACATATCCAGGCAGAGGCCTGAAGCTTCCCCATCCAGTTCCTCTCCCCTGCCCCTTCAGATAGATGAGACAGTTAGAATGATAAAATCACTTTCTGCTAGGATGGAAAGGTGGGAATTAGAAGGGAAGCCCATCTACAGAAATCCCCAAAATACAGATAGCAGAGGTTTCAGGAAGCCTAATAATAATGTGCCACGGGATTTTCCAAGGGAACAAAGGAGCAGAGATAGAGATGATCAGAGGATTCAAACCCCTCTCCAGAACAACCTAGTTTCTCATGAGGAAGGGGAGGAGTTGGATGAACTCGACCCTGAGATCCACTGCATCGAGGACACTTCTCCGTTTCCTCATTTGACTCAATTTGCATATGAAGAATCCCTTATCAACACGCAAATCAACGAGTTGAGTAGAGGGGGAAAAGACATCAACACTCCAAACAAATATAATCTTAGGTCAAAAAATAAAGAAGGGAATTTTGATAGCCAGGATCAGCCGAATGCAACATTGGCACACAGGAGGTGCCTAGGTTTGTCAAATTATCAAGCAGCCTGACCAATGAACAGAGGGCAGAATATACTGAATTATTAAAGGAATTCGCTGATGTGTTTGTGTGGACCAATGAAGACCTCAAGACTTATGACACATCTATCATTGAGCACAAGATCCCACTGAATGAAGACGCTAGGCCATTCAGGCAGAAGATGATACAAATAAATCCCATGCTGTTTCCCGTCATGGAGAGAGAAGTGAAGAAATAGTTAGATGCCCAAATTATTGTCCCTTTGAGATATTCTAAATGGGTGGCCAATTTGGTCCCAGTGAGAAAAAAACGTGGATAAATCAGGCTCTGTGTTGATTTCAGGAACCTGAACAGGATCTCAAAGAAAGACAATTATCCCCTACCCAACATGGAACACACATTGCAGAGGGTAACCGGTGCATCTAGGATTTCCATGATCGACGATTTTTCTGGTTATAATCCGATATCAGTCATGCTTGAGGACAAAGAAAAAATGGCCTTCACCACTCCTTGGGGCACATTTCATGTATGCCAAAATGCCTTTTGGGTTGATGAATGCAGGAGCAACATTTTAGCAAGCCATGGACATAGCCTTCATTGGGGAGAAAGATCAGTTTGTGGTAATCTATCTAGATGACATCACGGTCTTCTCGGGGTCGGATAAAGAGCACTGTTGTCACCTGAGGAAAGTTTTCTTGAAGTGTTGAAGGTTTGGCCTTTCCCTAAATCCTAAGAAATCTTTGTTTGCTATGAAAAAAGGGAATTTATTAGGCCATATAGTATCAACAAAGGGAGTGAGGATTAATCCTAGCAGAGTAGAGGCAATTCAGACCCTGTCACTTCCTAGATCTAAGAAGGAAGTTCAGGCCTTTTTGGGGAAGATTAATTTTCTGAGGAGATTCATCTCAAATTTTGTTGAGATGGTGAAACACATCACAGCCATGCTCAGGAAGGGAAATGAAGTGAAATGGACTACTGAACCCAGGGAGTCTCTTATCCAAATAAAAAGGGCATTGACTGAGGCACCTGTGCTGATCAGTCCTAACTATTCCAAAGAGTTCCTAATTTTCTCTTTTGCTTCTTTTGATATAGTAGCAGTGGTCTTGTTGCAGGAAAATGAGGAAGGGCAAGAGCAACCCATTGCCTTCTTCAACAAGGCATTAAGAGATGCAGAGATCAGGTATGAAATTATGGAGAAATAGTCATATGCCTTAATGAAAGCTCTCAAAGCTTTTAGAGTCTATGTCCTGCACTCAAAGGTAACCACATACGTTCCTTTGGCCTCTATGAAGGACATCTTTGTATAGCCCGAAATAGATGGGAGGAGGAGTAAGTGGATAGCCAATATCCCGGAGTTTGACTTGGAAATAAGGTCTACCAAATTGATCAAAGGTCAAGGATTAGCCAAGCTATTGGCTGAAGAAAATTGCAAAGCCTTGGGGGTAGATTTCATCAATGCATGTTCAGAAAATCAGCAGAATCAACGGTCTGATGTAGACCCTCAAACAAAACCACTATTGGCCTGATGTCCTTGGTATAAGGATGTCATATATTTTCTACAGGAGTTGTGGCCTCCAGATGGCCTGCAAAGAAACAAGGCAAGAGATCTGAGGCTCAAAGCAGTTAGGCACTGCCTTGTCGATCAAATTTTATACTGGAAAGACCCCCTGGGGTGCTCTTAAAATGCATGAATCCACAAGAGGCTGACAGGATCATGGTTGAATTTCACAGTGGCCTATGCAGAGGGCACCATTTCTGAAAGACCACAGCTCATAAAATTCTCAGAGCTGGGTACTACTGGCCCACCTTCTTCACTGATGTTTGTAGAGAAGTTAGAGCCTGCATCCCATGCCAAAGATTTTCAGGAAAGAAACAACTCAAATCTCTGCCTTTAAATCCTGTAGTTGTTTCGGGACCTTTCCAACAATGGGGCCTAGATTTTATTGGAGAAATCCACCCTGCTTCCAGTGGGAAACACAGATGGATCCTGACCGCTACAGATTTATTTAGTAAGTGGATCGAAGCTATCACCACCAGAAGTGATTCCCACAAGGTATTTATTGGATTCTTAGAAGACCTCATCACAAGATTCGGTTGCCCAAGAAAGATTGTTACTAATAATGCAGCCTCATTCAAGGCTGAGCCATTAGCCAAGTTCTGTAAGCAGGTTGGGATCAAGCTAATTCACTCCACCCAATACTATCCCCAGGGCAATGGTTTAGTAGAGTCCTCCAACAAAAGCCTGATAAGGATCATCAAAAGACTGTTGGAGGACAACAAAAGGGCCTGGGATTCAAAGTTGAAATTCTCTCTATGGGCGGATCGAGTGACCATAAAGAGATCTATAGGCATCTTCCCTTTCCAATTAGTTTATGGAGCATAATCCATTTTCCCTTCTCTGCTAGTCATTCCTGTAGCAAAGTTCTTCCGGGATCATCAAGAAGAGCCTGATGACATGATCAGAAGAGTTCACCAATTGGTGGAAGCCTAGCAGGCAAGAGAGCAGGTAATGGATAGAATTTAGGACCATCAGTAGAAGGTCAAACTAGCTTTTGACAGGAAAGTCAAGAAGAAAGAGTTTGAGATCGGGGATTTGGTGCTTAAGTGGGATGCTCCCATGCAAGATAAGGGAAAACACGACAATTTTGATGCCCTATGGATTGGGCCTTTCAAAATCTCTGAGGTTTTAACTCAAACAACACATACAGGTTGAAGGATTTGGAGGGTGAAGAGGTTTTCAATAGCCCAGTAAATGAACTTTTTTGAAGAAATGTTTTGTTTGAGCCTTAGACGGCTCCTCTATTTGTAAATATTTCCCTTTCGGTTCTTTGTTCATTTTACTTTTTATTATTTTTGGCTTAGTAAATGACTCCATAGCCCAATAGAAAGGCACTGAACCTACAAATGAGTTCCTAGAGCATCACAGGGATGACTCTATCCCCCATGGAGCCTAATGTTGGCAACAATTTTTGTCTTGGGCACAAAAGTACTCAGGTCTGCAGGTTGCATGAGAAGGGCCCAAGCGCAGCACGGAAGAATCTCTTTTCAAGCTACAAGTCAAGCGAGTGGGCAAAGTTTTGTTGTCGAGCAGTCGAGACCCATCTATAAAGCCGATCAATGGTCACTGGGATCTTGGGGCTACAAAGTTACCTGAGGTATAGCGTCAGAGAAAGCACCTATATTTCAAGACAAAATCTGGGTCGTCCGATCCAATGGCGCATAGTGCAAGATCTAGTCACGTCAGCATATCGACATTCGGGAGTTCGAAGGGTAAAAGTCCCTCATCATCTCACCTCTCAAAACCCCGAACCTTAAAGCGCTAAAAGCACCCAGAGTCATGCCCATGGTTTTGGTGCCTGGTCACAAAGGAGCAGGCCTGAAGGAGGGGCGCCAAGGTTTATCATTTGGCAAGACAGGTCCTGAAGAGCCGAGAGCGATCTTAGCTGTTCATCCTGAAGGGACACGTGGTGCGCG
>JASDQU010199832.1:4133-14292 GCA_032191745.1 Picea mariana
TATGAGTACATGCCCTGTTCTAGCCCTTCCAGACTTTTCTCAGCCATTCATCTTAGAGTGTGACGCATCAGGGGTGGGGATTGGAGAAATCTTGATGCAGGGGGGCCACCCCATTATGTTTGAGAGCAGGAAGCTTGACAAGTCAGAGAGAATCTATCCTATTTACGACAAGGAGATGCTAGCGATCATGCATGCTTTAACCAAATTTAAGCAATATCTGGTTGGCAGCAGGTTTGTAGTGAAGATTGACCATAACAGTCTCAAGTATTTCCTTGACCAGAAAGACCTCAGCGAGAGGCAACAAAAGTGGGTCTCAAAGATCCAAGAATTTGACTTTGATATTGAGTATGTCAAGGGAAAAAGGAATATCGTGGTCGATGCCTTGTCTAGGAGGCCAGTAGGATGTTCGATGATGGACATTTGTACAGATTGGAAAGCTCATTTGTTGGTGGAATACTCCAAAAAAAAAAAATCTTGTGAGGTGATGGATGGAAAAGTGATTGATGATAGATACCGGGTTCTTAATGACATCATTTTCTACAAGAACCGGATCTACTTGGTTCCAGAATCCACCCTGAAGGGAAAGATTCTGAAGGTGTGTCATGATTCGCCAATAGCAGGGCATCAGGGGTACTTCAAAACTTATAGGAAAATCAGGGAGAGATTCTCATGGAAGGGTCTCAAGGATGATGTGTTGAAACACATACGAGAGTGCATGACTTGTCAACAGAACAAGTCCGAGTAGACACACCCCGCAGGGCTACTACAACCTCTACCCATTCCAGAGTAGAAATGGGAGAGAATTTCCATGGATTTCATTACAGGCCTCCCTAGAGTACAGGGAAAGGACTATATATTTTTGGTGGTCGACAGACTAACCAAATTTGCACATTTCTTCACCATACCCACAGACTACAAGGCCATACAGGTCGCAGATTTGTTTTTCAAGGAGGTATTCTGGTTGCACGGGTTACCCAGGCAGATAGTCAGTGATAGGGATGGGCGCTTCATCAGCACATTTTGGTAGGAGCTTTTCAGATTGACAGGCACAGAGCTAGACATGAGTACCAGCTACCACCCACATACAGATGGGTAGACAGAGATCTTCAAAAAATGGGTGGAAGGGTATCTGAGGAACTATGTGGGGGGGCAACAACGCACTTGGGTGAGATGGTTACATATGGGTGAGTATTTCTACAACACAACTTACCATATGTCTATCAGGATGTCACCGTTCAAGGCATTGTATGGATACGATGCACCCTCCTTTATAGAGACTGTTTTTGGGGACAGCAGGGTCCCGGGGGCCAAGGATTGGGTGGAGGAGAGTCAAAGGATTCTTCAATCAGCAAAGGAGAACTTGCAGTCAGCTCAGAATCAGCAGAAGATATATGCAGACCGACATAGAGTTGAGCGCAGTTTTGAGGTAGTGGATTTGGTTTTCCTGTGATTACAACCATACCGACAATCCTCCTTGAAGAGGAGTGGAGCAGAGAAGCTGAAGACAAATTTCTACGGGCCTTACAGAGTCATCAGGAGAATAGGTGAGGTGGAATATGAGCTAGAGCTACCAGAAGGTAGCAAGATTCATAACGTCTTTCACGTCTCATGCCTTAAAAAGGTTGTGGGACAACATGTTAGCATTTCACAAGAGTTGCCACCCTTGGATGAGGAGGGTTAGTTGGAACTAGTGCCAGAGGAGGTACTAGAGTAGAGAGAGCGCAGATTGAGGATCAGGATCATCATAGAGTGCTTGGTTAGATGGAGGGGTCTTCCAGTGGAGGATGCCACATGGGAGGGAGAGCATATCTTGCAGCGCCTAGGATTGATGTTGCTTGAGGACAAGGAATCTCGGAAAGGGAGGACTGTGATGTCCCATTCCCAAGAGTAGGCCAGCAGGGAGTGACTTAGTAGTCTATATGTTCCCGTAGACTATAGTCAGGCACAAACAGGGAACAATATGGAGAAATAAAGAGAAATTGATGGCTAAACGATGAATTAAGCCAAAATACTTAGGAAAAGTCACTTAAGCCTAAGTCAATGAAGAATTAGAATGAAAAGGTGTTAAAGGGGGACTTAATTGACAAATAAATCACTTTAGCAGGAAAAGCGCCTAGCTTAAGTGAGGTCAATGGTGAATTATATTGGGAAAGGTATAAAGGGAGGAATTTGACCTAATTCCTCATTATGCATTGTTATGATTTGATGTTGAGAGTTCCCAGAGGAGGAGGAGAGCCGACCTTATTGTTTTGTGGATTTCTGGAGGAAACCACCACCATTGATCGGTTTCAGTGTTGAGAGACACACCCTAGCCCATTGAAGATACCATCCAGGTATTTCACTGTACTTTTTAGGAGTATCCATTGCAAAGTGCACAGCTCAACCAGTGAGGGTGCAAGCTAGTTTGAGGGTTTGGAGAGCTGCACGAGACCCGTATCCAGATTGCAATTTCCTTCCAACCCATTTGAGATCCAGCCAGGGTGCTTCTATTGAGCCATCTATCATCATATTCTGACGGTGGAATATTGCAGATCGACTCATTCAACCATTTAGGGCGTAGCTCTTCCGGACAGACATTTGGTGTTGCATGCAGAGTTTCAGAGCAGATCCAGACAAATCCTTCTGACCCATTTCCTTATTTGGTGAGAAGATCATTTTGATCCATATAGCGGCATATTCCATTGGTGGAATCCTTTTGGGCACATCCAGTTCTCTAGAAGGGGTGAAAACCCCCCAGGGGTCCAGATCCAGTGCCTTAGAGACCAGATCCGAGATCCAACACTCATCCATTTCAGTATAGAGGCCAGGGCACTTCTATTGGAGCAGTTTCTGACACATTCTGATGGTCCATTCTTCTGGACGAGTTTTCCCAGCTGGTAGCGGTTACCGTATTTCTCCAGAACCGCATATTTTTTACGATCTATCCGTGCATGCATCAGATATGCCATCATCTTCTGATCACGGGTATTTTTATGTTATTTTATTGTATTCCAGTACTGATCCATGAGATATTACTAACATTTATATTCTATATTTCCAGTAGGCTATTGTATTTCCATGCTCGAACCGTTATTTTACATGATATTGGGCAGTTGATGTTCTCTACTTTTGCATGCATCCCTTATATGTTGTTTAAACCTTAAATATGCAACATGCACATGTAATAACCAACATGCACATGTAATGACCAACATGCACATGCAATAACCCACATGCACATGCAATAACCATTAAGATCTCAAACATACAACTGAAACGCATCCAAAAACCCCTAGTATATCAGATCTGCAAGACAGAATAGTAGATCAATAGAAAATATCTCGATCGGCGGAATCAGGGATATTTCATTGTTGATCTGCATCAACTTTTAGATATCCACCGTTGAATATTTGACCTGTCTATGTGGCTTGAAATCTTAGCCTGAAATGGACTGCTCCGAATTGATACGTATTTCTTGCAGAATGTTACTACACATACAAAGGACTTGGTGGTCTTAGATGTCTCTTGCGCACATAAAAGGCTCGATGGAACTGTTGCATGCTCAATCAATGGCAAACATGATGACAAGTATTTCGATCCAAATCACAACATGCAATTATCCTTCAAGAAAACAGAAAAAAATTGCACAAAGAATCAATCAACTAAGATAATGATGAAAAACCAAGTCATTTGGTAATGGGAAACTGACTTAACCAACTAGAAGAGGAATAATTTTGATGAAGGCATAGGGAAAAGAAGGTAAGAGGGGCGCTAGGATCATTTCTTTTCGATGTCATGGATTTTCCTTTTGACATAGGTTGACGTTTCCTTTCCCCTTTTCGTCGATGTCGACGATCATCAATCAATGATTTTGGTAGCCTATGTCAACGATTTGACTTTCTGGCCTATCGATGTTGATGGTATATCGACGATTTTTAGAAAACTTTTTCATAGGCTAGAATCAGCAATCGGTGCACCCTTCCTCCCATTTATTTTATGTCAATGGTGCATCGACGATCGATGATCAACGATTATCATTGTTATGTGGGCATTTTTCCTCTCATACTTCATCGATGTCGATGATGGGCACATGGATCGAATTTTAAGCTGCGTACACTTAGTCTAAATGCTAAGTTTACTTAGAGAAAAGGTCAATTTGTTCAACAATTCCAAAAAACACCGAAAGTGATTGATGATTAAAACATAACAGCAAGAAAAAATCGTTGATCCCTGCACAACTGACTAAATTGAGAAAATAAAAAGTGGTACCCAAAAGAAAAAAATCACAAAAATTTTAGGGTGTGTTGAGTGCTCAATAGGTTCCTTAATGTTTTCTCTTCAAAAATTCATTTCTTTTTTAAGTCCTTCTTGGCTTTGACATTTCCATGCTATTGTGTAAATATATTCAATACTTTTGGAATGCATCAACGATCTCTAATATTCTTGTTGTCCTTCCTGGAGTGTTGTCATGCATTCCTATTAGCTTGATATCTACCTCATGATTTGTTCTTCCATTATATTAAGATTTTCATGGACTTGACTCCATCCAAGAATCTTTCCTTGTCTACTTTGCATAATTGCAACCATATATTATTCTGATATTAACTTTCAGTATTCCATTATTACTTGGATCCCTCTTATCCAACTCCTACATGACCCAATTATATTTCCAGTCATGTAATTTGAGTAACCTTGGATATTTTAGCACCAATTTATTTCTTGAAGAAATTGATTTATCCTTTCCATGACTGATCATATCAGCATTGGGATTATCTTAATGAATTATTACTTTCGTATGACTTGGCCCATCTAATTTTTCAACCTGACATGCATATTCAACCTCTATCATGCCATATTTGATGACCTTCATACCATGCTTCCACTGTGAATTTTGATAGCAATGATGGAGGTGATATCTCCAAATTATAGGACTAATCTTTGGAGATGTTGGCACTTTCTCCATGCATACATTTTGTATTTCTTTATCAAAATACTATCATTATGATATATCAATCTGTATAGAACAGGTCTTCCCCAAACCAGAATTTCATTCGAATTTTCCATGTTGCTTATTGACCCCAAAATCTGATCCAATAATTTATTAAAGATATCAAGTGTAAATTGAAGAGATGTCTCTTTCCTTCTTTCTTCAATCTGTATACATCTCTAGCACTTTTTTTTTGTTGTTTTAAATGTAACCATTACATCCAAAAATAGGCATACAACAAATTATGTTAGTTAGAACCATAATATACCATTTTGGTAACATAGGCACAATTTTTCTGTTATGGTCACCAACCATCTTCTTTCTGACTTCCCGTGATCTAAGTTTCTCAATCCTCAATTATGGTTGAATACCTGGAATCCTCTTTCCAATACCTTTCCATTGACCGCTTCCTTGCTCAATTCTAAGCTTTGAGCAGAAAGCTATGGATAATTGAAAAATGTATTTTCTGTGAAGTTGATCTTTGCACGGGTTATCTTCTTATGGAGATAAATTATGTTCTCAGACTCATGTTGGATCATATTTTAAGGTACACATTCATTTATTACATCTTTATATGCAGGTCCATACAATTCAGGACCCCCACAGACTCCTTCTCTAAGCCCCCTTTTGTTTTGAAAACAATTTTTGAGCACTAGCCCTTTTTCTTTGGCCCCCAATATCATGTGACCACGAGCTATGACCAAGCACTAGGATAATAGGCACTTATTAAGAGTTTTGGGACTTTAGGGCTCCGGAACTTCATAGGTTCTCTCAACTACAAACTTTCAATCCCACAGAGTGCCGAATTGGAAAACTCGTGAAGAACGATGGATCGACAGCCCATGAATTCCCAGCATCCAATGACTGAGATCCATTATGGGACATCGAGATTTGAGATTTTATGAAGCATTGCTCCACAGATCCGCCAGAATGTCGAATCGGTGAACTCAAAAACAAAAAATAAATGGACCGCGCCTTCTCATTAACCAATGGTCACGATCAACTCTGGGACTCGAGGCTTTGGGAGTTTTGAATTGTCCACACTCTCAATCCTTCTGGAGTGCCAAGTCTTTGAACTACAGGATCTGTTGCCACATATCCTCTCTTGATCAACAACTAGAATTTTATCCATAGCTCTGGGCTTCGGGGCTTTCCAAAGAACCTCTCCACAAATCTCCCAGAATGTCAAATTACCGAAAATCCTCTCCTTCCTCCACATATCACCTCCCAATCAATGGTCGAGATTAACTCCGGCCTTTGGGAGTTCTCAACTCAAAGAAACCTGCAACTCAATTCCTCTAGAGTACTAAGTCTCCATACCTTGGGATCTGGTGCCACATGTCCACTTTAATCAATGGATGAGATGGACTCCATCCTTTGGGAGTCCTCAACCCCAACATCATATGCCTTGAATCCTCTAGAGTACCAAGTATTTGGACTACAGGATCTACTGCCACATGTCCTCTCTCGATCAACGGTGAGGATTTAATCCACTCTTCGGAGCTTCGGGTGTTTCACCTTCATCACACTTCATTCCTTCTGAATGTTGAATTGGTGAACTCCCAGAGTCTTTGTCAGTAACTAAGCACCAAGGGGTGCTACATGGCAGAAAATAAGGTACGTACACGTGGCCCTATCTGACAGGTGACATGTGTCATACACTAACTGGCACAAATGGTATTTGAAAAACAAGAAACAGGGTGACATGTGGCAAGCATCAAGTGTGTCCATGTCACCCTAGGTGACGTTAGTAGTCCACATCACTCCAGTGCTTCACAACTTCAAGACTTCAAGAGACTTCTCCACACTACACCAAAAATCCCCTAAACGTCGAATTCCTGAATAGGTTGATTTGCAGACATGTGTCCTCAAACATGAATGGTCCAGATTAACTCCAAATTTTGGGACTTCAGGATATTTCCCTCCTGGCATCTTGAGGACTCGTTTCTCCTGGAGTGCCTAACCTCCGAACTATTGTGAGATCTTCAACTCACATTCTCTCGCGTGAAGATTTGACAGTTGGGATCTAATATTCACCATTGCACCTCACCTCCTGATCTTTGCTTGATCTAATGGCTATGATCTATCCTTGTCCAAATCCAATAGTCAAGCACTTCTCCCAATGATCTACGATATAGATCCACTCTAGAACTTTGGAGCTCTAGGTATTTTACCTCTTTTACAACAAAGAACTCCAAACAACCGGAGAGGCAAAGTTCATAGGACTTTGGTGCTTAACCACCATGCTACTTTTTCTAGATCTGACGGTTGTGAAGGGTCTTCCTTCTCCCGAACAGGTCCTACGGCTCAAATTTGAACTTTGTGGACCAATACCACAGTTTTTGTGGTTTCCCTCCTCTACTCAATTTTTCGAACTGCTACACCTTCTGATCTTTCTTCCATAGTTAAGGTTCTCTCAGCACTCTCTTGGCACTCATGGATGCTCCGAAATTCGAATTTTTTCCATTTCGACAACAATTGCCTCTAAAATGTTTTCTTAATTTCCACTTACACGGTCCATCCAGGCTCAGTGTTGAAACTAGAGATTGGATACCATATTGTAACATCCCCGACCACCCAGGCTAGGCCATGCCACATAAAACACTTTCTTACTAAGCTTATGATATCAAAAATGTAACATACCCAGCCATAGACCTGTTGGTCTATGGCACACAGAAACTCTTACTGAACATCATACAAATAAAAATTAACAGACAGTTACATTCTGCTAATACATAGATTAATGTGGAAATAATAGTAAGCCTACACATACAGCATATATAGGAAATACTTATAAATATTCGACATGTACAAATACACAACATGTAAATGAACATAGAAATGGTACTTATATTTTTGTAGAATACCAACAACTACGTGCAGACCTTCCACGAACCTCCCGGTCGTAGACCATGCTTTTCATCACTCTCAGTAGTGGATCACCACTGAGATGGGACTAAAATCCACCTGGGTAGAGGGATTCCTAGTCCAAGCTGAGACAATGGGATGCTACACAGTCAATCAGGAAGGATTCCCTCCTAGGAGCCAACTTATACACACATCCTATAGCCTCTCATTCACCACATGCCCATCCCACCCCAGGAAGTGTGCCCCTTCTCTGCTCAATAGTTCCTCAGCTTCCCCACTTCCCTTCCAAGTCTTCAACAACAGGTCGGACAAGAATTCTCAGAGAACTATATCTTTTGTTGTGCTCTGTCTAGGAGAAATCACTTCCCCAACAACCTCTCTCACCTAGAAAGAGTTTCTCATAGGTTTGATAACGTGCTTCTTCTTTCCAGCAAACTCTCTCACCTGGAGAGAGTTGCTCACATGCCTGACAACCTGCTTGTTCAGTCCATGAGCCTAACAACCCACCTCTTCAATCCTGCTCCTATAAAACCAACAATAGGCTCATGTGAAAACAAAAACAACATTCAGCTAATGCACAGGTGATGGAAACAACAATCGCCTTCGGGTTTGGAACAAGTGATGCTCATAAAAGACAAGGTTAGCAGAGGCTCAGGTAGATACGGGTGTGTTGGGCCATCTAGGAGGAATACAGGTTCTATGCATCACAAGAAAATACACAGGATAACTCAAGTATAATTGTGGGTTCCATAGGTGTGTGCATGCTCAGAGGTCTATAATGGAGGTCATGGCTCCCTGTGTGAAGGCGTGAGTGCATGGGAATCCTTGAAAGAATGGCAGAGAACCCCCCAAGAATGACGAGTTTCCCAAATATATTTGCATGTCCCAAATCAAACACTTGTCTTCATGAAGCTGCATGAGCTCCACCTATAATTTGTTTCCCTTCCCACAGGAACTTAGGATAACATAGGTTATGTCCAACCTTAGTTTTTACGAAATAATAATATAATATTATTCCCTTAGAGATAAGCCCTCAAGCTTAGCCATTTTTCCTAGCTTCTTAGCCCCATCCCTTTCCCTACCTAGTGGAGCTTAGTTCCCCCATTCTCTTTTATCGTGGTTGGTCTACACACAACGATGTATTTATATTAATGATATGAGTATTTACATATACAAAAATAGGCTCATTGGCATTTATCATCTAGGATCTCTTTCCTAACAATCACATAAGCCTCCTAGCTTATAATCACTGGCTCACCAGCCTATAAAAAATGTTACATTTACAATTACAATTAGGGGTCGGTCTTGGGATATTACAGTTTCCTCCTCTCACAAGGTTAATTTTGTCCAAAATTTGTGAAGGAATCCTTGCTAGGGTTAGACTCCTAAAGCCCTAAAGTGTCATCACTTTAGGATTTTAGCCCTGGAGATTTGATTTTAAGCTAGTTGAGGCATTAAGAAATGAAACAAGGTTGCTAGAGCCCAAATTTTCTTTCACTCTATCAATCCTTCTCTTTAAGGTTTACACCCTAAGGCCCTAATGTGCTAGCACCTTAGAGATTAAACCTTGCCTCTTGGTTTCTACTAGTTTAATCTCCAAATATTGTTGCATCAATTGTGATAAAGACTCCATATCCCTAAGGCACTGATTACATATCTCTCTTGTGGTGAAATTGATCAACAAACACTCTCTTAAGATCTCTACTAACACTAACGTTGACTAACTTGCTAGTAAATTTGTTGTTGTTGCAAAAATTTTCTATAGCCACCTGATAACTCTTTAATTTGTTGCATACACTCATCTATTGGTGGCCTAATTCATTCAGAAATTGAATCTAACAACTAGATATTGTTCTAATGGATTTGTGCTAAGTTTTCCTTGTCAATTGTTGCATTTCTGATAAATATTTGGTGTTTTTGTTATAATTTATTTATTGTTGTTATACTATTGTTCATTGCTGGAAATTCACAACAGCCATAGCAAATTTTCATGTCTAGTGTCTTTAAGAGGCATTTATTGCTTTTTGAACTTGGAAATAATTTTTTACATGCTATAAAGTGTTCTTGTTCCAGGAAGGTACTGAAACAACCTTATACCTCTTATCTTTCCTTGACCTTGACCTTTTACTCGGTTATCAATAGAGGGGGCAGTAGGCTTGGCTACAATACTTGCTACTTTGATCCATTGAGGTCACCAGGGAAGCCTCCCTTGTGGTGGACCTCTTCCATCACTAAAACATGGGAAGTCTTACTAAGGTGATAGTGGTAGGATCTTCTATAGATATGCAAGGTTTCAAGACTTGTAGTGGGGCTTTGCACAAGTAC
>JASDQU010199834.1:6842-23062 GCA_032191745.1 Picea mariana
CATAATCTAGTCATGAGATAGTCTATACAACTATATTGATGCTCAATACCATTACCTCTAATACCTCCCTAGCTAGGAGGGAGTGTTAATATTATGACGATAAAAGAATATTCCGAGAAGCAATAAGAAACCCTAATGAGTTGGATAATAACCCTAGAAGACAGGTCGGCTCAAGAGGATAATTGGTATTAGGTTATTAGCCTATAAGAGAAGAAGTCGACTAGAAGAAATATTATATACTAAGTAAATAGACACCCAGAATGAGAAGTAATGGCAAGCATTCTCAGAATTGCAGAGCAGCACTTGTGTGCACAACAGTTGCCCAGTTTGTGCGAAGTTTGGAGGAGAGTTTTCGTTGCAGTTGTTGCAGCTAGCAGATTGCGTTTTGGCTTGGAATATTTCTTGGTTATGGTTTGGACTATCTGATCAGCTCTTGTTTGGTGCGCTACCCTTTGTTTGGCTATCTAGCCTAGGGTTTGCTTCCAGAGTGATTCTCTATCAAGTTTAAGGTGCTCGAAAGGTGGCTTCATCCTATGGTTGGGTGACAATAGTGATATTGTCGATGGTAAAATCAGCACATCCATTATATTATAACAGTTTATTGGCCCACACCTTCTTCATCCAGTCTAACCACTGGAAGTGAACATAACCATAAGGATACTAATAATGTTGAAGAATTGTCGCTAGGGTTTCTAGGATAAACCAGTGCACCCTAGCCTAGCGCACCTCCTGGTACTCTCAGCAAGTTAAAACGTCAAGTTTGAGTTTTTGGTCAAATCTAGGGTTGACCAAGTCAAGGCAACCATGACTTAATATATGAAGTCAGACAACAAGTTATATGGAGCTTCTAACTTCATAGCATGGAAGATAAGGATTGACCTCATCTTTTCCAAGAATAAAGTGTTGGATATCGTGAAACCAGAGTTTGAAAAAGGAAAAGAGAAGGAATCACATAACGTTGCAGTTATGGAGAAGTTCAAAGATGGTGAAATCAATGCCATGAGTATTATAGTGGATTCTATAAAATACCATTTGATGCCATACATATCTCATCTTGACTCATCAAAGAATTTGTACAATGCCCTAACAAACCTCTTCTCAATAAGAAACATTGGACAAGTAATGAGTCTGAAGAATGAACTCCGTGACATGAAGATGAATGATGATGACAACATAACATCATACTTTGTCAGAATCTCTTAGTTAAGAGATCAACTAAAAGCTATTGAAGAGATCATTTCAAAGAAAGAATTGGTAAACATAGTACTCAATGCTCTTCCCAAGACATGGGATGCATTTTCTGCAAGCATGAACACAAGGAAGGAGTATCCTAGATTTGAAGAACTTTGGACTTGCTGTGCACAAGAAGAATCAAGGAGTATTGAAAAAGATAAACCTCAAAATAAACATGATGATCAAGCATTCACAACAAGATTTAGAATTTCATAAACAAAAGGAATTTTGGCTCAAGGAATAAGCCAAATCAAGAGAAAGATATGTCAGAAATACAATGCTTCAACAGTCGAAAATACGGTCACTACAAGAATCATTTTCCCGAGCTAAAGAAAAGGAAGAAGACACACAAAGAATTAGTTTCTAAATAAAAGGCACCTAAAAAGAAGACTAAGAAAGATGAAAAAGACTTCTTGTTCTAAGACAAGGTAACAATACTCTTCATAGTTCTTGTATATACCATGTTTTTTGTACATATCTTGAAATATCTACTTCTTAGAAGATAATGTGTTCAAAGAGAAACTATACCTATGGAATATGGAAGAGACAAAAATTATTTCTATCATTATGACTACAAGTCAGACAATACAAATGAAAGGATGAAGTACATCAAACAATTCATGTGGAAGTTATTACATAAGTAACAAATGCAAGATAAGTTGAAATCAAAATCAATATTCAAGTAAAAGAGAAGAAGTAAAAGATGGGAAGAAGTCAACAATCAAGAATAAATTGGAGAAAGACTTATGACACCTTGTAGAAGGCAATAAGGAGGCAAATGGAAGCATGGATTATGGAGGGAGCCGATTATATATTTCCAAAAAAAAACATGAACTCATACATGAAGCAAGGATTAGGAGGGAGTTAATCCTATGATCCATTGAAGATAATGAAGTATATATCCATGGTAGCACCCATGAAAGGAAGTACATGTTCAGTTCGACCTTAGAAGAAGTCTTCTTCGAAGATGAGCCTTAAAGTATCCCTGGTTTTCCATCCACATCCGTGATCCTATGATGAAAGAAAGAAGTGGAATCTCTAGGGCATGGAATCTATAAGAAACTCAATGGACCCAAGAGCTAAAGAGAAACATGAGGAAGAACATGAAGATTCCAAGAAGGAAAGAAAAGCCAGAACAACCAGTCATTATATCAAGAATCACAAGATTACCAGCCTGATATGAACTCACTAAAAGAAATCAAGCAAAGGAACTAAAAGTTGTGATGAAGAACAGTGTATGGAAGAATTATGAATGAAAGCATTGTGAGATATAGAACTAGAGGTTCTCCTAGATGGAGGGAGAATAATATGATGATTGCTTGTTCCAGTAAACGAGGCATACCTCTACATGAGTCATTATATCATCCACAATATCCATGGGTTGGAGTTCTACATCAGATGAATGCAAAGACTGTTCTCCAGAGCAATTGAACAAAGAGTGTATGAAGAGCAGTCTCAAGGCTTTGAGGCATACCAGAAAGAGACCCTTGTATGTAGATGGAAGAAGACAACTTGGTGGAGAACCTCCAATGCACAATAGAAGCATGGTGAAGACATTCTATAACAGAAGATAAGGATGATGGATCCATGAAAAAGATCTCATGATGACAGAAGAAGTCCCACATGGATATGTTTCAGTTTGACCCTTGCCACGATGTTGTGAGCTAGCAGGAATCCAACAATGATATACTTTATTGATTAGAGCTATATGAAGCCTTGAGAGAAAACTAGTGTTCCAGACTGAAGTGCATTTGAGAACAAGAAATACATTCTCTATGATGAAGTCCATAAAGGCGAAAGTGGTTCTCCAATATATATCTCCACAGATGAGAAAATAAGAAGACGTTTTGGTAAAGCTTATATCCAAGATGAAAGAGTTTGCGTACTCAAGATGGAGCTCGTGGAGACGACTTCCTTATTAAAAAAGGAAGATATGACTCCCAGGCTAGGAGGGAGCACTGATGTGTTATTGATTGATGGACATCCATTTTTCAGTTCGAAAAATGGTCCCGGATGAGAAGTTTCTTTCTAGATTCAAAAAGTGGTTTGAGATTTCTGACAGACAGACATTTTCTAGTTCGGAAAATGGTCAAGATCGAATGGTCATTTTTGTAATGAAAATGGTTCAATGGATTTTTGATGTACCATAGACAATGATTTCCCATTGTGGTTAACATGGGGAATGGTCTAGGGAAGTCTATCTTCTTTAGGGTTACTCAAGAAGACTGGTCTGCATCGTTAGACAATGATTTCTCATTATGGTTAACACGGGGAATGGTCCGTTTTGGAGGTTGGTGCCGAACAATCATTTCTTTAGGAAATGGTTCAGACAGTTATTCCTTATGGAATATTAATTCTCTCTAGGTTGCACTTTGTTTAGTGCAGGAGGAATGGTCGAGGGTGGTGAATGGTCCAGGTTCAACAATCAGGGATAGACATTCCTAAGGACGGACTCATTCTCTCCAGGTTACACTTTGTCTAGTGTCAGAGGAATGGCCAGGGTGGGGAATGGTCCAGGCTCAGAAATTAGGATAGTTATTCTTCCTTGTTTGAGAAGAATAGTCCATATAGATCATCATTGATGTTTTACCTTTTGAGGGAAGATGTTCTTCCAAGATCTCACAGATGATTTAGTTTATATCATAACATTGTTTCTGTGCAGGTTGATATCAGATGATTGTTATGAAAACTGTATGACTCTAGACAATAGATGTATACTACTATGGTGGATGTGTTCCACTGTTTGTGACTATACGTCATTGATCAAGTACATGTGTGCTACTTTGTGTGGTAGTTTATCATTGGATTGTAGTTTTGTACTACTATGGATAGACACAGTTGTGTTCTATTGAATGATATTGTTCTAATTACCTTGAAGACTATCAGCAGTGTTGAAAATGATTATCAGCTAGATGGATGATCAACGAACAACAATTTCCCAGATGGAAAATGGTTCAAGACATTTATTTTTCTAGAACATATGTCCAGATTAGATTCATGGCTCTTATGTCACTCTATGGGGAGTGACCTATCCAGCATCATGTCTAATTACTCAGATATAGTATGGTTTCAAGAGATGATGAAACTAATGACACTGATGGTGATGATGGTACTCATGATCTAGTCATGAGATAGTCTATACAACTATGTTGATGCTACAAAGTGAATGGTATGTTTTTTCTCAAGACCATTACCTGTAATACCTCCCTAGCTAGGAGGAAGTGTTAATATTATGGTAGTTGCGGGAGGTATTTACTGTTGAAATAATGTAACTACGAAGAGCATTCTTATTATTATTTTGTTACTGGATTAAATCCCCATTGTGGATTAATCATGTCATTATTATTATTGTTGTTATTGGATTAAATCCCCATTGAGGATTAATCATGTCGGTAATTGTATAAGGACCAAATCCCCTTTTGCGGACTAGTCATCGGACAATTACAAAGTGTTGAATAAGAAGTCGGCCCCAACAGTTATAATGGAAGGGCCATAATTAATTAAAGATGGGTTTACCCATGCAGAGTGAGAGGTCGGCCCTGCCAGATGGTGACTCTTCACATGTGCCAGATTGATATAAATAAGAGGCTAGCGCCTCACTTCTTAGACACACTCACTTGCTCATTATCTTATGAGGCAACATGCAATTAGAAGTTGGAGAGAGGAGAAGAAGAGTGGCGCATCTCTTGGGGAGGACTTTCTGTATTGGTTTGAGTTATCTCTTGAACATTGTATAATCCATTTATGATAAGGAAGTTTTTTCTGGGTTTTCTTCCCCTAGAGGGTTTCCCAGGATAAATGTTGTGTCTCTTGTGAATGTGTATTTCTCAGTGATCTTGTTCTTATTATGTTCTTATCTTATGAAATGCAAAGAACTATAATAATGGCAAAAACATTAACATTTACCTCCACGTGTAAATCTGACGAGAAAACAATATTCTGAGAAGCAAGAAGAAACCCTAATGAGTTGGGTAATAACCCTAGAAGGCAACTCGACTCAAGAGGATAATCGGTATTAGGTTATTAGCCTACAAGAGAAGAATTCGACAAAATAAATATTATATACTAAGTAAATAGACACCCAGAATGAGAATTCGGCCCAAGCAGTTAGCTAGAATTAGTATAAATATAGGAGGTCGGTCTTTATTCTGGCAGGCATTCTCAGAATTGCAGAGCAGCACTTGTGTGCACTATGGTTGCCCAGATTTCATGAAATTTTGGAGGAGAGTTGTCGTTACAGCTGTTGCAGCTAGCATATTGCATTTTGTCTTGGACTATCTCTTGGTTATTGTTTGGACTATCTGATCATCTCTTGTTTGGTGTGCTACGCTTTGTTTGGCTATCTAGCCTAGGGTTTGCTTCCGGGGTGATTCTCTGTCAAGTTTAAGGTGCTCGAAGGGTGGCTTCGGCCTATGGTTGGGTCACAATAGTGATATTGTTGATAATAAAATTAGCACATCCTTTATATTCTAACAGGTTATGGGTCCACACCTCCTTCATTCAGTCTAAACACTAAAAGGGAGCATAGTCGTAAGTATACTAAGCTCGTTGAAGAACTATCGCTAGGGTTTCTAGTAGAAATAGTCACCATAGCACTGTCGCTAGGGTTACTAGCAGGTGCAGTTGCAAAAACCCTAACTTGATTTCTGGATAAACTAGTGTGCCCTAGCCTAGCGCATCTCCTGGTCAAATCTAGGGTTGACCAAGTCAAGGTAACCATGACTTAATCTATGAATTTAGAAAACAAGTTAGATGGAGCTTCTAACTCTAGAGCGTGGAAGATAAGGATTGACCTCATCCTTGCCAAGAATAAAGTGTTGGATATTGTGAAACTAGAGTTTGAAAAAGGAAAAGAGAAGGAACCACAAAACGTTGCAGTTATGGAGAAGTTCAAAGATGGTGACATCAATGCCATGAGTATTATAGTGGATTCTATAAAAGACCACTTGATACCCTACATCTCCCATCTTGACTCATCGAATGAGATGTACGATGCCCTAACAAACCTCTTCTCAGTTAAAAACACTAGATAAGTAATGAGTCTGAAGAATGAGCTATGTGACTTGAAGATGAATGATGATGACAACATAACATCATACTTTGTGAGAATCTCTTAGTTAGGAGATCAACTACAAGCTATTGAATAAATCATTTCAGAGAAGGAATTGGTAAACATAGTACTCAATGGTCTTCCCAAGATGTGGGATGCATTTTCCACAAGCATGAACACAAAGAAGGAGTATCCTACATTTGAATAACTTTGGACTTGTTGTGCACAAGAAGAATCAAGGATTAGTGCAAAAGAGAAACCTTAAAAGAAATACGATGATCAAGAATTCACAACAAGATTTAAGAATTTCATAAACAAAAGGAAGTTTGGCTCGAGGAAGAAGCCAAATCAAGAGAAAGATATGTCAGAAATACAATGCTTCAAATGTTGAAAATACGGTCACTACAAGAATCATTGTCCCTCTTTGGGTGTACACCTTTGGCCTGAAAGTTTTCACTATTACGAGAAGTCATCTCTGTTCCTCCTGGGATGGGTATCGAGAAAACCCTTAACTATCCAGTCTGGGGTTTCATAGGAAGATTGTTGGGCATGTCAAGTTGTTTTGGGTTATTGTGGATTGAATGTATGGTCGAATACTTTGGATACAGACTCTCCTAGTTGGGCGTATGGCAATTGTATTGGTTTGGCATTTGGTTATTGCCTATGTGATAATGATGATAAGTAGTGCATCATACCAAGGTATTTCATCTCGAATTCAGAAGCCAATGCACACTTGCATTTAAAAATAATGCTTTTTGAACTAGTGAGGACTAATTCATCAACATATAGGACCAAAATCAGGCACTCGTCACCAACAATGTTATAGTATAGGTTGTGATCAGCAACACTCTTGTTGAATCCCAAACTCATAAAGTATCCATCAATATTTTCAGAAGTGTATCGGGAAACATGAGCAAATGTCTCCACATAATCTATTCCCTCCCCCTAAGAGAATCCTCTATCCATAAATCTCAATTTGTACTTCTCAACACTTCCATCAACTACATGTTTGATCTTATATATTCACTTGGAATTCACTATGGATTTCCCTTTTGGTCTCAGAACAATATCCCACACATCATTATTCATTATGGACTAATACTCTTCAGTCATGGAATCTTTCCAAACCTGTCGACCTATTGCTTCCCCATGACAAGAAGGATCAATATCAATGATGTGGCTCATAGCTGAAACATAGCTTGAAAATTTATGTGGTCTCTTTCTCTCTCAGAATGTACCACGAGGAGTTGCATGTCCTTCTGCCTCCTATAGATTCTGTCGAGCCCATGCAGGCCTCTTCTGGCCTACTGCAATGTCTATGGAAACATCAACTGGAGAAAAAGGATCAATTGGATCAGTAACTGACTCCCTCTAAAATGCTGAAGGGGGAGAAGGTATTGGCTCTTCTTTCTTCTCGTTATCAATCTCCATATGAGATTCTGTGGATAGTTTGAAGGTTATCTCTTCCTCAAAGGTAGCATCTCTACTAACCTTGATTTGTCTTTGACAAGAGATATATATCTGGCATGCCTTCAAAGATTCATTGTACCCCAAAAATGTACACGTTTTTCATGAAGGGTCTAGCTTAGTTATCCTTTCCTTGGATACATGAATGTGTACTAGACACCCAAATATCCTGAAGTGTCCAACCTCGAGCTTCTATCTGGTGAAATCTTCTTGGGGAATCATGTTCTTTAGAATCTTATGAGGACACTTGTTCTAAACGTACATAATTTTCATGGATTCCTTTGCCCACAAAATCATAGATAGATTATGATCATGTACCATCTCTTTGGCTGCCTCAACAATGGATTTGTTCTTCCTCTTTGTAACCACCTTATGTTGATGGTTATAAGGGACGGTGCACTCCCTCTTGATCACTACCTCAATACAAAAATCCTTGAAATACCTGGAGGTGTACTTTCCTCCATTATCTGATCTCAGCACTTTGATCTTCCTCACTTTGATCTCAGCACTTTGATCTTTCCTCCATTATCTGATCTCATCACTTTGATCTTCCTCCATTATCAGAGCTCAACACTTTGATCTCAACTTGAGCTCTAAAATTTTGAAATCTCGCAAGGATTCCATCCTTGGTCTTCAACAAGTAGATCCACGTCTTCCGAGAGTGATCATCGATGAAGAACACATAGTATAAGTATCCACTCAAGGAAGCAACGGTCATGGTTCCACAAACATCTGCATGTATCAAGTCCAATATCCTCGAAAATGACCCCTTGACATTCCTGCCAAGAACACAACCTCTGCAAATGACATCATGCTCAATATGTATATCTAGAAGGTCTGTCACCATAGTCCCTAGAGTGGGAAGGTCTCTATAATGTAAGTGAGCAAGTCTCATATGCCATAGCTCCCTCAAGTTGATAGTATCATGTAACAAGTCCTAGACTAGTCAGACAATCAAATTGTTTGGTGTGTAGTTGAGATATTTTGTCAACCTCTCCTTTTATATTGGGAATAAGTTAGATCTCATAACAACTTGTGAACTTTGTATAATGGAGTCACTATCTATTATAAATAATTCAATTATTCAATAGAGTTTTGTCTATGTGTGGTGAGGTTTGTTATAGCAAGATTTGCCTCACCATTGTTACTTGCATAGAGGGCCTTTTTCCATTTCCCTATGGAGACTTGTCATCCCTTTTTGATGAATCCAGAGCCAAAAATACATATTTTTTCACATATACGTGCCCTATCTGCTATACAACATGTGTATACACAGGTTACTCCATTACAACCTACGTACATCGAGATTTGTGCCAGAAAATACAAAAAATGGAGTTGGGTTTCCATGTCACGACAGGAGATCTCTAATCCTTGGCCTTCCACATACTGGAAACGTTTCGAATTGGCTCTTTAGCTACATTTTGAGGACTATAAAAGCACAATTCCAAGCTATGGAAAAGAGGAGAAAGCATTCAATCTTGAGAGAAAAGTTACTCTGGAGAAATTACTTCATATTGAGTCTGCATCCCTTTGTCCCTTCCCTTTGTCCCTTAAGTCTGAACACAGTGTTAAGCCCCCAAGCTCTTTGCCTATTGTTGAGAGAACCTCAATGTCTCTTTCCTATGAGCTTTCTTTTGGAGGAGGATTGAAGTGGTGGAGACCTAGTTGGAAGGAACTTGGTTTTTTGGTTTCGAACCGTGCTGACACGAAAGGATGATCATTTATTAATAGAAATACTCATTTCATGTCCTATTAGTATCGTGCAAATATATGATTATTATCCATGGGCATGTTTGTAATGTTTATTAATGGATTATGCTATCTGAGGTGATAACCCCTTTTACATTATCACTATATACTTTCTTTGCTTGTTTGTTGAGAATTTGTTGCAGGTATAAAGCTTTAGGTCGAAGTGGTCAATGGTAGAACATCATCGAACATTGGATCGAGGTAGGCCTCTTTCTTATCTTGCACATTATTTTGTATAGAATATGTTGGAATTGAGTCGATTTCTACAGTCATACATGTCTATTGTGGTTTACCCTTGGCCATATGGTGAAGGGACCGACAGTGATGACTGGATGAAGAGGGGTTGGGTGTGAGCGCATTTTCTGAGTGAACACCTGCTAGAGGTGACACTTCTTAACCGCTTCTATACAATCTTTAAAGATAGTAGGCCAAAAATAACCGGCTCACAATATTTTTTGGATTGTCACAAGCCTAGATAGGTGACAACAAAAATACCCTTTGTGGAAATCATTTAGGACCGACTCGGTCTCCTCGTGAGTCAAGAAACGACACAATACTCCTTTCTCGTCCTATTAGTATCGTGCAAATATATGATTATTATCCATGGGCATGTTTGTAATGTTTATTAATGGATTATGTTATCTGAGGTGCTAACCCCTTTTACATTATCACTATATACTTTCTCTGCTTGTTTGTTGAGAATTTGTTGCGGGTATAAAGCTTTGGATCAAAGGGAACATCATCAAACATTGGATCGAAGTAGGCCTCTTTCTTATCTTGCACATTAGTTTGTATAGCATATGTTGGAATTGAGTCGATTTCTGCAGTCATACATGTCTATTGTGGTTTACCCTTGGCCATATGGTGAAGGGATCGACGATAATGACTGGGTGAAGAGGGATTGGGTGCGAGCGCATTTTCCGAGTGAACACTTGGCAGGGGTGACACTTCTTAACTGCTTCTATACAATCTTTAAATATAGTAGGCCAGAAATAACCGACTCAATTATTTTTTGGATTGTCGCAAACCCAGATATGTGACCACCAGAAGCCCCTTTGTTGAAATCGTTTAGGACAAACTTGGCCTCCTCGTGAGTCAAGCAACGATGCAAGATATCATCTATTCCTCGACGATATAAAGTGTCACCGACAATGGAATACGTTTTGTCGATCATCTCGCGATAGATGTTGAGCGAACTTCAAGGTTTGAAGATATAAAATGATGTCTCCATACGAGGGGTCGGACGATGAGACAAGGAAAATGTGTTCATCCGCAAACAAATCAACATGGATAACATCCTCATCTAATCATGGAAAATCGGATATTATCTCTATGAAGACTAGTGATTTCTTGGACTTGGCCGAAGCGAAGTCGAGATCAAACTCTTTTAAGATGACAATCCATTTATTATATTTCCCCCCGATGATACGCCTAGTAAGGACGTATTGAAATGGATTGACATCGGAAACCACCGTAGTCTTACAAAGTAATATATAGTGACATAAGCATTGGACTACATGAACGGAATACAAAGCTAGATTTTCAACGTGAGAGTAATACCAATCGTCTCTTCAGACGTGGCAATATAAAGCAAGTAATCTCTTCAGATGCACAATATAAAGCAAGTAATCTCTACTGTAATCAGGAGATTTCAATATAGGGTCCAATACTAAGGCTTTCTTCAAAGCATCGAAAGACTCCTGGGCTCACTCATCCTAGATAAAAGAGGTGTATTTCTTCAAGTGACGCATGAAATCTTTAGTGATATTGGCTTAATTCACTATAAACCGACGTAGAAAGTTAGTTTTCCCCTGTAAACCTTGAAGATGTCTAATCATGCGTGGGGGAGACAATTGAAGTATTGCCTCAACCTTAAGAGGATCCACCATGATCTCGGTCTCGAAAACTAAAAATCGTAAAAGACGACCAGACTTAACGCAAAAGATTCATTTGTGAAGGTTTAACTGGATTCTATAGTAATGACATCTTTCAAAAACAAGCCGAAGGTGCGTAACATGATCGACTATGTGCTTGAGATCGTGAAAAGCGAAAGTCATGGCATGTTGGAAGATTTCTCTGGTGTAAGAACATATAAATGTTGTCTTGTGTTGATCCTTAGGTTTGATCTGGATTTGGTTATATCCAAAAATCCATCCATAAAAGAAAATATCTCGCTTCCTACACACTCAACGAGAATTCGATCAATGAAAGGTGTGGGGAAGTTGAACAGGTTTAGCATCCAGATAAGTCATAATCTCATGTTCGACAATACAAGGGTTGATCCCTATAATCTCTTCATATTACCAAGCAAATACATCTCGAAATTCTTTAAAGAGTTCGGTGTAGATCATAATTTCTTCTGGCGAACAATCCGCACCTATATTTACGTTTTCAATTTTTCCAGGGGTACGAGAGATATCGATCATGACAGTAGGAGAAATAATCGCCATGTTTCCTTCGGCATAAATGTCATGCGTATCAAGTGGAACTAGGGCGTGACCGACTATCTCACTCAAGGTAGACCGAAAGTCATCTTTCTCGATTCTTTCAAGACTTGGGAGAAAATAAGATCAATGATGCATATCATCCCAGGGACTCTCATAACCATTCATGGCTTCGAGGATGGCTTCATCTGAAGGCAAAGTATCATATAAGCAATCATGCGAACAAGACAATGAGGTGGCCCATACAGGCCTAAGAACAGGATCATCCTCATCCATCTGCGAGGTAATAGGATCGGGATCGACGGAAGAGTTGAGAACAACTTGATACACAATCTCCATTGTCGATAGTGGCAAAGTCGTGCCAACATGTGACTGACCTTCACATGACGAAATCGGAGAAGGTAGGGTTCATGGATCACTAAGATAGGAAGTACGGAGAGGAATGGGCCTCCCTGCTAAAGAAGGACTACTAGACATGGCGTAAATGTGGTGAATCAGTGCCGAGAAGTTGAAAGTACCCAAGGTCTCTCGCAACCCCGTCTCCATTTTTTGGCAGATTGAGCATGGCCAGAAAATAGAGATGGGGTTGTGACATCTAGCCCCAACCTCCTACAAAATATTGTTCTTGTGGAACTGCAGCCCATCAAGAATTCTGGTAAGAACCATAGCCTTGTCTAGGATTATAAGGCCCTCCTCCGGGCTGATTCGTATAAGATGGGTTGGGCATCATTCCAGTAGGAATGTTCTGATAAGGATTATGAAAATTCCCCCCCGCCGGATTAGATCCAGGTTGGGGGTTGCCCAAAGTGTAAGACTGACCTCCTCTAGGTGGGAATCTGGAGGATTGAAGTGGATTCATCATGCCAAAAGTATTGGTCATAATCGACACTGAAGAGGTAGGGATATAGGGCGGAACTGGTCCGCTAGCTGGGTTGTTCCATCCAGTCATAGAAGGATTAGACCCGGGGTTAAGAATAGGGACACTTCCTACATTAGGATTTGTTTGGGGGATATGAGAACCACCAAACATAAAAGGAGTGTAAGGAGGTGTAGTTCCCCCAAGTCCAAGGCTCGCGTTAGGGCCAGTAGCTAGGATGTTAGTCGAAAACTGTAAAGTGAAGTTAGGATTACCATAATAAAATGGACTAGAATCCATAGGGATGGACTGAACATTGTAACTCGATGAGTGACCAAAACCCCCAAAAGGGTTTGAGGCAAGAGATGAAGCATTAACTATAGGTTGAGCCATAGTACCAGTATAAGCCTCTGGCACTACAACTGTAGTGGCTGCAGGAGTCAAAGGGATGCCATTAACTATAGTGGGTATGGGAGTCAAAAAACTCCCAGTGTTCTGAAGACTAGATTCAATACTCATCCTTGTGGAACCACAAGTCTAAAAGGTGGATGTGTGTGTACCACGCCTAAAAACTCTACGCCCTTTAGAAGGAAAGAACTCGAAAATCGGTGGTAACTGTAACAACTGACGGGACGGGCAAGGAAGCTGGTCTGACTCCATGATGACTTATGACTCTACAAAATAAAATAAAAAATATCCTAAGGCCAACTAGTAGTCAAAGAGCATACCAAAAAGTCAAAAGGCAAATATGCATGCAAACGGGCTAAAGTGGCTAAGTGGCCTGCCTCGCTAAAGAAGGTATGCCTCGTCCAAGAGGGACTTGAGACTCCCCACTAAAGTTTGGAGGTAACAAAATCAGTTATAGGGGCCCTCGTGGGCTTAACAACCAGTCGGTCAGATCCCCATAGGAGGTAATCCTCCATAAAGGTTGTGCATTGTCCGACCCCTATCTTGTTGGCAGATATTAAACAAGCAACGAATGCGTGTTGAGAGTTGTTGTCATTGATGGTGAATTTGCAGACAGCGTTGCAACAAGATCATGGTTCAATCATGACCATTAGATCCAATCGCAAGACCTGATCATCGTCGGATCAAGGATAACCTGCATGCCCTTTAAAGAACAAGGAGATGTGGGAGTAATCGCGATGTGAAAAATCGCGATCTAATCTGAGCCATTGAGATAGAAGTGATCTGTACCGTTGAATCTCTGCATGGAATATCGGGGATCAGGAATCGACACTTTGCAATGTCAAAATCTCTTGACAACGAGAAACCTAAAATCGCGATGTGCGATTTCGCGATTCAATCATAACCGTTGAATCCAAAATGCATCTGAACTGTTGATTTTCTTCATCAGAGTTTCGGGGATCAGGACTTTGAAATGTCCAATCCACTTGACATCAAGAACCCTGAAATCGCGAAATGTGATTTCGCAATTTGATTGCAGCCGTTAAATCAAGCAGAGATCGGGACCATCCACTTGTAGACAAGAGGCTTCGTTGGAGTTTTGGGGATCGGGGTTTCAATATGCAAAGAATACAATGCAATGAAAATCCTGATTTCGCGATATGCGAAATCCCGACTGAATCTGCACCGTCAGATATATATGAGATCTAGACCGTTGATCCAACTCACAACGGTAGACCACGTCACCAAGGGACACGTGGCACAACCAGGGTATGACAAGTGTCAAGCAGATTCAACACTTCAGGCACATGTAAGTCATGAATCAGAGTGACACGTGGCAGGATCTAACACGTGTCAAACCATGTGTGACGTCAACAGAGGCATCGGCGATCGGGACTTTGATATGTCAAGAACACACTACAACAAAAACTCTGAAATCATGATATGCGATTTTGCGATGTAATCATAGCCGTTGGATAAGAATGAGATCTGGACTGTTGATCTCCGTCATCGAAGAATCGGGGATCAAGAATTCTATAGGAATGTGCATGATGACATATAAAATGCCGAAACCCCGATGAGAGGCTTGACCGAGGTCATGTGTTGACGGGCACATGGACCATTGTGTAATCGGAAGGGGCTAAAGCTTAGGAAAGGAGCACATTGAGAATCAGAGAATCAGGGTTCTGAGTACTTGTGCATCTCGACACTGAGAATGCTAAAATCATGATGAGTGAAATCCTGATGGGATCTGAACTGTTGGATCAAGTATTGATCAGAGGGTTGCTGTTCTTCTTCACACATTAAAGCTTCAGTTATAAATCCGTTAAGTGAAACAGACTCATGATGACGAATGGGTTAGCGTTTCAGTTGCCAGGAAAGATGTCCTTAGATTTCCCATTGGAAGGGGAAGTGGAACTGTCAAGGTAGAGTGCATAAAAGAAGTTGAAAGAAATGGTGTCGGTGTGGTTGTTTCGAGGGAAAAATGAGTAAACAGTAAGAAAAAGAAAACGAGCATAGGCGTAGCAGGAAATTAAGCAAATGCACAGAGAGAGATGAAATGGAGAGTAGAAGCAGAACAGAAGGACAGATAGAACATAACAGAAAAGGTGATGCAGAGCTGACCTGCTAAACAACCATAAGAATAAAAGAATTGCAGAACAGTTTGTTGAAGATCAAATACAAATAAAGATTGGTAAGAATTGATTTATCTGTGTAATTNTGGTGCTTCCATCCAGTTGGTGCTGGAACATTCAGGAAGTTGGTGCTTCCATCCAATTGGTGCTAGAATATTCAGGGAGTTGGTGCTTCCTTCTAGTGGGTGCTAGAGAAACCAGAGAGTTGGAGCTCTCAAATAAATTGCAGCTTGTAAAACAGAGGTAGCAGCCTCACATTGAGTTGGTGCTCAATTGTAAATGATGTACAGAATAGAAAAAGAATGCCTATCATTTCGAAGAAGAAGAGGTTTTCTCCCTTTATGGGTTTCCTTGTGAAAATCTGTCTCTGTGTGTGTTTTATGTGTGACTGATGAACTTTATTTTTACTATCCATATGCTGTATATTGTTGATGACACATGAAGAAATATTAATAATGTTTAAAAGGTATAAAATTGTTTAAGCTCACATACAACTGATTCACCCCCCCCTCTTAGTTGTTTTAGTATTTCCAACAATTGGTATCAGAGTGGGTTCCTTTTATTTAAACGTAGATCTGTAAGCTTAAACATGACAAGTCATGAAGGGACTTCAGCCTCTAAACCCCCTCTGTTTGATGGAACAAATTTTTCCTTCTGGAAGATCAGAATGAGAACATATTTAATGGCCTTGGGTGTTGATGTTTGGGATGTAATAGAGACTGGATATACAAAGCCTATTGTGCTAGCCACCAAGGATGCTAAGTTAGAATTTAGTTTTAACACTAAGGGGATGAATGCTATCTTGAATGGACTTGCTAAAGATGAGTTTGTAAAGGTGATGCATCTTGATACTGCCAAAGCAATGTGGGATAAACTTA